>ML311823.1:0-52843 GCA_005239505.1 Nicotiana paniculata | reverse complement strand
GGTACACACACAAATGAATTTAGGTACAATTTCTGTGCTCTGTCTCAATACATGATATCTAAAATATTAAAAAATGAGGTAAGTTTCCTAATACGTTTGCTCTGATGTTACTAAGGCTTAAGGGCATGGGTACTCTTGCTGTCTACGTGCTGGAGAACAAGAATCTTTAGAAGACTTAATGTTTTTAGTATCCCTCATTCTGAATTCATCTGGCGCCAATTGCTAGAGTAATGTACGGTTACAGGGGAAGATAATCTTATTTAGGAGGAAGTTTACTGGTTGATTGAGGTAACAAGGAGCAGTTTAATCTAGGTTATTAAATGTTACCCCTCTGTCTGCGCTTGAATACTATGTGGCAGGAAGGAATCACAGCATTCCAATGAAAAGGAAGCAGCAAAGGAGTTTCTCCTGTTCGATTAACTGGTAAAAGAAAGTTCTAGTAATGAACTACTTCTGCCATCTTGGGAATTGTGTCCAACAGAAGTTACTCTCACCATGAGTTGTGACATATATAGCTTAGCTTCAAAACAGTGATTGTATTCAGGGTGTGGACCTAACGTGTTAATCCCTCTCTAAGATTGCAATAAATATTTGTTTGCAAAAAAAGAAGAGTGAAAATAATATAAGAGAAATATTTTCTCACCTGTAGAAGTGCAGTCCATCAATGTCGATACTGTCACACACTTGCAGTACTAGTCCTTGAATAATTCTTTACTGACCATTCATGACGGTGTGGATACAACAGCTCTGTATTAGATTGCCAAACCATGATTCTTGAGCAGTGCGTCGGAAAGCCTTCCATTTGGTTTTCATCTTCCACAACTTGTTCAATAAATGTGCTCACCTGTAATTGGAGTAATGCCCTCACTTGTTCATCTTTACAGTTACAAGGTGCTAGTAAGTAATCATGTTATTTGTGATGTATACGTGTCTCGACTAATATAAAAAAATGTTTGGACAGCCATTAGAGTTACAGTAGTAGTGGCAGAACTCACTTGGAAGCCACCTTTAACTATATCGAGCTGCCTAATGGGCTCTAGTGTTGGCCGATTCCACCTCTTTGGATCCCAAAGTACCGTACTATTGAATGCAAATCCTGATGTTTCAGCATAGAATCTCTGGAATTGTTTTGCCGTCCCATCTGTATGCCAACCTATAACCTGAGAGCCATTACAGATTGGACCCTGCAAGATAACTTTCCTATTATTTTCAGCTAGTCTTGCCACAACCCATGTCCCGAACCGGCTGCATACAACAATTCTCTATCAAGAAAGCTGATTGACAGAATGATGAAATCAGAAAATTAGTAGACCAAATTTCATCAACTTTGTCAATGAGATCCAGTAAGCGCTAAAAATAAGAAATATAAGTGAGGGGGAAGGGAGTGTAGGGAAATGCAAATGGTAAATCCACCATAGGATGTATATTCGATAAATGTATAATTGTATGACGGCTCAGAGTCGATTAGGTGCATTTCTAATACTTTCTGTTTAGTGCTTGTCTTCATATATAGCAGCTCTTAACTGGCAGAGAATTCATGGCCAAGTTTCATTTTTGTTCTAGAAACCTTTATAATATAAAAAGGTGCAAAAGCGGGGAAGCTATAGAGCAGAGTAGTAAGTGAGCAACTACATGCTCTTTTACTTTATATATTTCATAAACAATAATCGTATAATTCCTCAACTTATATGATTGTTTGTGTGTATAGTAATTTTTTCTGCAGTTATATAAATATCACTACTATTTTTCATATTGCGGCTATGTTCATCGAAACGTGAAATTCAGTTGTAATTTTCAGTTAAATTCCCAGCAGTTCTTGGTGTTTTTCGCCTTTGACAATACTATAAGACCATAGACATGACAAAGCATTCCTGATCACTCTCACATGTGGGACGATTTGTCGAGTGATTGGTAAGCCAGAAAGTGACAGAAAGAATGAATAGTCGTTTCAGGATTGGACTCTCTATAAGGGAATGTCACATTTCCAACTAGATCTGTTTTCTGGCATATTAGCCATGTCGTTAGTCAATTGTAGAATAACTATGACTCAATCCTAAACTACTAGGGGTCGGCTATATGAATCATCTGCATCCATTCCATTCCATTGCAGTTTCCCATCCAAGACTACATTGATCCTTGATTGTTAGTTCTTCTACGTACACAATCATCAACAGATCAACCACTCCTCAATCATCAAATTAGTTGGGGTCGGCTATATGAATCTTTTATTCCTGTTCTGCTCTAATGTATAGAGTTTACTGTTTAGGACAAATGTGATATTAAGCTGCTGTTTGCTTTCTTGAACCTTCATTTCACTACTACACTTTTATGAGTTTAGCTTGAACCAAAACATATATATACAAAGGGCACAAGTGATATCACCGATTAGCGAATATGAGTCAAACTTGGTTTTTCTCTATTTATCTTTATTTCCTACTTATCCGGAACATTTAATTGCATTTTTGTCGTTTTTATTTCAGGATCGCCTTTCAGTGCAGAACTTCACTGAAACGGGTATGGATAATATGACTAGCACTTTATCCAAAAGATTGAACAATAATTTCCAACTTACTGTTTATCGTTTCTGATTATTTGGTGACGATGAACTACAAGTAGATTCATCTGACAAAGTAATCAATCTCATTATCATAAACAATGACTTGACATAAATAGACTTCAGTGGAATTTTCCAGTTGGAAACTGAGGAAAGCTTTAATAGTTGATAGAACTTACAGTTTGAAAGCTGTTCTCGACATTTCAGTTAAAATTCTTTCAAGAAGTCTTGAGAATTCATATCTAACATGCACATATGACAATAAATCTACCATGAAAGAAATTTAGATATACATGTCCTGATTATGACCAAATCCAGTTACCCCTCCCCCGTCACTCCCTTGCACCAACAAAAACAAAAGAACCATGTGCCATAATGAACCTATCCAGGCACATAGATCATATATTTAATATCTCAAGAGATGTATATTGTTTACCTCATTACCATTTTCTGACAAGTATTGTTTACCAAGTTATTATGCATTTAAACACGGATTCCTATTCCATAACTGCTAAATCAAATAATAACAACTTTACCACAATCAAACAAAAAGAGATTATGCAAACACCAACAGAACTGAGCAAGCTCAATGTTCTGTGACGACATAATATGCTGCAAGCATTGCTCAATATATCACAAGGTTGCTAACACATAGGCTAATCACCAATAAAAAGAAATAAAAGAAAGATAGCTAGCATACAAAGTTATAAGTAAAACGAATAAATAGACTACCTGATCTGCCTCATTTGTTCAAAGACGTCTATTGAGTATATGTTGGAATCATTTGCAAAGTAAACAACTCCGTCAAGACGGTGTGTTTCAATGTGGTTTAGTGCCACATTCCTTAGGTTCACACTTTTATCTTTTACTTCAGTTGAGTTCTTCTTGCTTATGAGATGCCTGTACATAACCCCAGTTCTCCTCAATATATCAGCTGTCTCCATTGACTGAGAGTCCATCTCCACGATTATCCACAACAAAGGAGGGGGGACTAATTTTAGCGTGTGGGCTAAACGGTTTAGATTGTAAGGTTGAAATGACCGAGCTTCTGTTGGCGTCACAATGATCAGAAGTTTTCTGGACACCGTCAAATCTTGATCAAGCGATTGGTTATCAGACGCATTGACGGCAGTTTCTGCTTTCACGTCACTGTATACTAAATTAGTCCTTGATGTAGAATTATCAAGGAAAGCCGAACTGTTTACAGTTGATGTCATATTTCTAGACACATCATCAAATAAGCGGCCATTTTCGTAAGGGTGGAACACCTCAAAGGAGAAAGCTTTATGTTTCGACATTATATTTGCTGACAAATTCAGAGAAACAAATGGAGTGAGGCCAATAAAAACTCCAAGAACAAAGCACATAAAAAATTGAAGAAGTGCTTTCCTCCAAATTTGGCCCTTTAACTTTGACCTCTCTAATGGCCTAGATGACCTTCGCGACAAAATACCAACTACAAATGTCCAAACTTTATAGAATGCATAATCCAATGAACCAAAATAAGAATGCAGCAACCCTGCAGCCGGTGTATAACTTTGATTACACGACGATGACTTGGACAATGGTGATGCAACAGAACATGCTTCCCCATTAACTCTATTCCCCGGGCGAGGTACTGGGGACAATGCTCTTCTAATTGAAGCCATTGATTTGCTTAAAATACCTTCACTCCAACTGGCAAGCAAAATTGAATTAATATGAACAACAACGACAACAACTACATCTCAGTCCCAAACAAGTCGCGGTCGGCTATATGAATCCTTACTGACCATGTTTCTCTATTAAAGCTAAACTCATGTCCTCTGTCATACCAAATAGTAATTCAATATGAACTTAACTTCTAAAAGAATACATAGCTAAAACTCATCTAAAAAAATCTGAAAATATCAGAACAGATAAATACTTCATGCCAGTTCATATGCCATATACCATCTTTTTCTCAAAAAACTATACAAGTTCAAACTACCTAAAAACTACAGCAAAATCAGTTCTTTTTGAGGATTTGCAGCAGAAATACAAACATTTGACTCATTTAACAACAAGAGTCAAGTGGATGATTACTCAACTAATTACAACTCAATTCCTAATCATTCCAAAGATTCTTGTAAGCAAATAGTGATATAAAATCAACCAATGACACTCTATATTAATGAAAAATCAAACTTTTTCAACTAAATCATAAACAGAAATCAAGAAAACCAATACCCATTAGCCAAAAGTAGCAGGAATACCAGATTCCAACTTCAGATGACCAAATCTTGAGCTCAAACGAAAAGGGTCATTGCATTTCTGTTCAATATGAATTGGGTCTTTGATATTTTCTACTCAAGTGAATAAGAAACAATATAATTCTCACTTCAATTGGCTATGTAAAAACCTCTTTTTTAACAATTTACTAAGCCAAATGTTTCTCTTTTTTGGCACTTTTAAATCAAAGAGAGAGAGAAAGAGAAGAGCAAAAGGAAGAATCAATAACATGACAAAGATGCTGAGGCTAATTTTAAAATTATTATTGGATTATTAAGTTCTACTATTTTTTTACCAATAAAGAACATAAAGGATAACAAAAGCAAAAATGTCCCACTAACTCAAAAGTACATTAGTACAATGTTTAGTGATCTCTATTTTCTAAACATTAGATTATTGTCTAATATTACCCCACCGGTAGAAAACAATCTTATTTTAACTGTTACGATACAATAAAATTTAAGTAACAATCAAAACAAATATCATATTTAAAGTAACAATACGATACAATACAACAGGTAACGACCACCCAAACAAGTTGTAATATGCGGATAATTTTGAATTATATTTAAAAGTTGAGTGGTAAATTTAAATATTTTTTCTCGAGGATTTGAACGTCATTTCATGTTAGAGTTTTCTTAATGATAAGAACAAATATGAGACGAGTTGCTAACAATAAAAAATATGAATAGACAGAAAGTGTAACGAAGAACAAAATTAAACAATTTCGAATAATATACTAAATTTACACTTTTTCTCCTTTTATGTGATATATTAGCAGTACAAACAGGAAAAATATTGAAATAATATACCATGACGAGTTTTAAATTTTTTGTAGTAAATAAATTTGAATTCGTTACAAATTTTAAAATTCATATAGAATAATGAAAGGGATAGAATATTTTATAACACGCTAAAGGTAATCATATGATTAAATTGGAAGAGAGATGTAATTTTTATTTTAGCAAGTACTATAGAATTTTGACAAACGTTAATTTTCGAGTTAAGTATCTTCTCTCTTTTTTTTTTTTCTTTTTTCTTTTTCTTTTCCATCTTCTTTTTAAAATTTTCTATTTTTTTTTTGTTGGTATTGTGAGCTAATCATTGTGATTGGTAGCATGTATTGATAATTCGTAACGGGGTCAATGTTCTAGTTATTTTAGTAAAGTATATAAAATCTGTGCATGCATGTTAATATTTATTTGTTTTTTTTTTATAGTAAATATAGCTTTAATATTAGATATATGGTAACACATTTTCACATCTTTATGAGGTGCATCGATAGTAGAAATTAGCAAAAATATGTATCTACTTGTTAAGCCGCTATCGTTCGGTTCGGATAAGTCAAGTTCCTTTACGCCACGCCGATTCCCCTTTCGTCATAAGGCGTGGAATTAGACCAAGGGGAATCTCTATAGGAACTAGTCCCTTATATTTCGCACATAGGAGATCGAGACACAGCCCCAGGGCTACGGGGAAAGATGTAGATCGATCGCCCTAGATAGACAATGAAAAACGGAAAACCACCCAATTGAAGTAAATGCCCGAATTTTATATTTTGAGGATCAATAAAATAAGAGGTTTTGTCTTTATAGAACACAGAATTTAATGGAGGCAGACCCTATCAAAAACTAATTCCAGAAGCATCTTCCATTCATCTCGACCTAGACTGATCTTTGTTCTGATGATGATAAACCATCAACCATTTCTTGGGTAAAGTCTCCCAACTATATTTGAAAATGGATTGGTTATCCATAAAGGGAAAGAAAGTTTTCTTCTAGTTCCGCTTCTTGCGCTTCTTCAAGCTCCGCCCCTTCTTTCAAAAATTAAAAAACAGCGCTAACGAGCAAGAAAACGGATGCGCTAAGGCCCCAACCCCTTCCTTCGTAGAGCCCGTGTATTGTAAGTGATCCGAACTTGCCCGGAGCGAGCCTCCCATAGAGGCAAGTGAAGTTGGTGAGCCGGCTATCTAACCCGCCACTTTATTATATGATCTTTTATTGACTTCAAAAAGTCAATTTTTTTTTTCTCGGGCCGACTTCATACATTCTATTGCGGCATGCTCCTCAGATTTACGGATTCGCAGGGGGCCTCAGGCCCTACTTAGTTTCGCAAGCCTTTGTCATTGTCAGTCAACTAAGTAGGGCCTTTTCCTTTTTGTTTGAATAACCCATCCGTAGGTAATTCGAGACAATTCAAGAAGAATAAGATAAGCTAAGACAAAGAACTTGAACATTGACAATAGAAAGTTGAATACTACCATTCTTTCGCGTTGACTCTTCCGCGGAGTAGCCTAAAGAATCCCCTTTTTCGCTTATTACTCCTATAGAACGAGAGATTCGGCAACATTCACTGAGTAAAAAGAAACGTCCACTTTCTTTCATAAGAAAACTTCTTGTAAACTAAGATTAGTCTTAGAGTCTTATAGTTATGCATGTATCCCTTAAATTTTAGTAAAAAGAAATAAATTAATTAAACTTTTATAAAGACTGAACGTATATGTTTTTTGAGTGAAAAATGTAGGATTAATTGGAACTTAGAGAGCGACACATATATGAATTATGTGAATAAGACAATTGAAACAATTACACTGTTTTCTTAATAATTAATTATTTTACTAGACAAAAATATGTCTTCAAAGAATCCTTTCTGTTTTTTCAAATATATATACATATATTTTACTAGTTGTAATTTCGTATTTTTAAGAAAACAACACCAAGTTGGTGCCCCCACGCCGATTTACCCGTACCCAATATTTATATTAAATCAATAAAAACAAAATAAGTGTCTTTTATATGTAGTTTTTACGAAACAGAATTTATATTATTACTTTATTTTTTACGATTAAGGTTACTTGCATTAGTTTGGTATAAACAACAGATGTTAATAAATGGCAAAAGGATCATTTTATGAGAGCTAGACAAATTACGTAAACTTTTAAAAGGAATGATTGGGGGTAATCTATTAAGATTTTGAAAAGCAAACTCTAAACATCGGTGGCATTTGGAATGAAAATCGAAAAAATAGAAAAATAGTTTCATGATTTTCTTTTAAAAATTTTTCCAACAAAAAAAATGGTGAAATTTTCATGCGGCGCCAGTTTGCGCTACCCATTGAATTTGTACTCACTTTTAAATAAAATTTAATTGATACCCAATTTTTAGATAACTTCAAATACATACACTTTTTTCGTCTTCTTTTCTATTATTTTCTTCTCTTTTGTGTTTAGAGTTTCTTCTTCTTCTTAGTTGCAAATTTGATTATTAAATTTATTGTTGTTTTAGCAATTTGATTGAGATTTGTTCTTTATGATATTTGAAAGTTATGTTTCAAATTTGAGCTATTTGGAGTAGATTTGAGCATTGAATCGTATATAATTAGATTGTTGAAATAAATTTTGTTTCAAAACTTAATATTTGAAATCTAAAGTTGCATCAATAGATTGAACTACTTGAGATTCGAATTTCTAAAGTTTCATTTGAAAGACAGAAGAACTTCAGATTTGATTTCTGAAGTTGCATTGAAGGGATTGAATTACTTCAAATTCGAATTTCCTAAAATTGTATTTAAAAGATAAAAAAAACTTCAAATTTGATTTCTGAAGTTGTATTGAAGAGATTGAACTACTTCAGATTCGAGCGGAGTACACGTTGTAAAACTTTGTACACTTTTTATCTTTTTTAAAAGATAAAAAAACTTCGAATTTGACTTCTGAAGTTGTATTGAATAGATTGAACTACTTCAGATTCGAGCGGAGTACACTTTGTAAAACTTTGTATAATACGAATATAACTTTAATGAGGGAGAAATTAAAAAATAGTCAGATTTACAAGCGGTCATTCAAAAATAGCCACAATTTCGAAAGTAACCTAAATTTAGATAAGTCTGATCGAAAATATTGTTCAAAATTCGGAAAATACTCCAGCATAATATACTGAAATTCCAGCATAAGTATACTGGAACCCCAGTATATTATACTGGAGTTTCAGTATAATATATTATGCTGGAAGTTCATACACAAGTGCTCCAATCTCCAGTATATTATGCTGGAACTTTTCGCGTGTTGGAGTTCCAGCATAATATGCTGGAAGTTCATACACAGGTGCTCCGATCTCTAGTATATTATGCTGGAACCAGGGGCGGATCCACCCTTGTGGGCGGAGGTGGTATGGCACCCGCTCGGTCGGTAAAATTATCGTATATTTATGTGTAAAAAATTTAAACTATGTTAAATATATGATCCTACCACCCCCATTCGCAAACTAGACAAAGGTGCCATGACTAGTAGACCTTTTTGAAAGCTTTTCTCGTGTGTAAAATTCAAGTTGGAATTTATTATGAACCTTGTCTGACTTTCCCTTTTCGTTGTGCTTTTTATTTCTTTTCTCCCAGTCATTTTTCTTTTTGGCTACCTCCCAATTTTCTATTTGTCGTTTATTATTTTTATTCCCCCCCTCTATTCTATTACTTTATCTATGATATTTAGTAAGAACACTCAAACAAGAGCCTCCAAAATTTAAAAATTTCATAATATAAGCATTTATATTAATCTCAAATCTTTTAGTTTTCTTCTTTCAAAATAAAAAAAACTTGGGTCTTGATTTAGATTGGGATCAAAATTAATTTATAATTTCTTATTTATATAACATAAAAATTTATGTTATTCTATGATTGGTAAATACAATTTAAATCTCTTTAGAAATAAATTATGATGAATATTTTGCAAGCAATAGATTTATGATTTTAAGTTTTGAGATCTTGTAGTTTATCTAATTTCGCATTTACTTATGAGGTATAATTTATCTATTAAAGATATTTTTTTTTCTTATTCTGATCGGTGGAGTTCCCTTATTAAAGATTTTATTTTACTTGTGCAAATTTATTTTTAGCATACAAAAAAATGTAGTTCCCTAGTGAAAATATTGATTTTTGTATTAATAATAAAAGTGTGATTCCTTCTTTAAAATGTTAATTACATTTGATTCTTAATGTGTGAGATGTATTTTTCATACGACAATAATAACATATATACCCAATGAAATTCCATAAGTAGGGTCTGAAAAATTGATGTAATTTTTATATTTACAAATAAAGTGCTTATTAAATTGCCAAAATAAACTAAAAAATGAACCGGACAATCATTCCGAACAAACTATATATTAGTAGTTATTATAAGGTGTACATTAAAGAAAAATTTGGCACCCGCCACCTTTAAACCTAGATCCGCCTCTGGATAGAACTTCCCGTGTTGCAGCAAAATAACGGTTATTTTTCAATAACTTTATAAAGGCTGTCTATTTTTTGAATGACCAATCCAAAAACTGACAAGCCCGTGCTATTTTTACCTTTAATGATAGCCCCAAAAGTGGATATATACGAAAAAGGCCCAAAAAATGTCATTCCAAACACAATGTGTACATTGTTTTAGTTTTTGAAATAAATAACTAAAAGACGTCTTTCAGTTTTTAGAAAGGTTGAAACATTTCTTTCTGTTTTGTTTGGTAAAATAACTTGTTTTCGGAAAGTTGGAAAAAAGATTTCTGAAGAGTTCGAGTCAAAGATAAAAAGACATTGATTCATGGAGTGGACTGGTGTAAAGAAAAAAGAAGTTAAGTTATCCACACGTGAAAAGATTTATTTATATTAATTATCAGTAAATTTGATTTTACAATAGTAAATTACTAATTATTTTTACCAACTTACCAATATATATATATATATATATATATATATATATATATATATATATATATTAGTAAGAGATGATAAGTAATTTGATCGTCCAAACATAGGCGGAGCCAAGATTTGAATTTTATGAGTTCGGGAATTCTAATCCTTTTAAGTTACTGGGTTCTAAATGAATACTTTGTACATATTCAATGGATTTTTAAAGATAAATATAGGGTTTTAACCAAAGCTACTGAGTTCGACTGAACCGTAGGAAGCAAGCTAGCTCCACCGTACCCCTGCATCCAAATATATTTTTTTACTCATACTAGCATGAACAGACGGATTCAATGCAATAGCGATTCAAGGAATATTGTGACCTAAAGCCAAAATATATTAAAAAGCCTTAAATTTGTATGGAAATTCATATGATAATGAGACATAAAATAAACCCGCATGACTAAGATCCAGTAAGAATAGCACAATGCATGGTATGTTGAACTCTCATATACAGAAGTATAATATTTACGTGAAAACAAATAGAGGGGTGGGCTCATTATCTTTCGAGTTTGAATCTTGCGTTATTGACCACGAGAGTTTCTTAGTTAAAAAAGAGAGACACAAAAGAATTTGTATTCTAATATATGGATCAATCAAATATGATTAAAAAGAAATAGCAAATTTAGAGCATATGAGTTGAAATTAGAGAATGAAATCACAAAACGTTACAAAAAAAAGAGTACACTATTTAACGAGAGAGAAGGTAAATATATTATTTATTTACAACGCAACCATATAACCGTAATCAAATTTTAAAAATATAATATTTGATTTTTTTCTTAATAAAAATTGCATTAATCATATAATACTAAGATAGTATTTTCTATTTTTGGGGGCATAAGGTAAGGACTTCATCTGCCTTTTATCTTAGAGCCTCCCCTGGTTAGTATAATCCAAATCCAGCAGGTTTTAGTCTAAATTCTATACTTGTATTCCAAAATTTATTATACAAAAATTAAAGTTAAAAATCAGTTAGTAACACCTTATCTCTTAATTAATGTAGTGTTTATGTTTTTCTGAACCGAGAGTCTATTGCAAACAAATTTTCTACCTTTACAATGATAGGGATAAGATCTGCGTACACATTACCCTTCTCATGCCCGTAATACTGGGTATTGGACGTGGCAAAATGGTTAAAAGAAAACAGTTATCCGCCCATATTATCCATTAAAAATGGATTGGATAACGAACTTCTTAAAAACGGATTAAATATAGATAAGAACCATATTATCCACTTAGAAAATGATTAACCAAATGGATAACCAATAGATAACTAATGTGTTTAACCTTTTATTTGTAAAGCCTCAACTTGGAGGTTCCTCAAATTTGGGAGACTAGGAATTCTCCCATAAATGATCGTATTCAATAAGCCATGAATAATATGGATCGGATAATATGGATATATCCATATTATCCGTCGGATAATCCATTTTCTATTCGTCTCAAATATATGTCGGGTCGGATAATATACCTGTTTTCAACCCGCTCATATCCGATCCAACTAGGGGTAGCAATGGGGCGGGGCGGGGCAGATTTTGTTTGATGCGGGGCAGAATGGGTTTACTCTTATGCGGGTGCGGGACGGGCAGGGCGGGGCGGGGCGGGGCAGGGCGGGGCGGGGCGGATTAAAATAATTTTAAAAATTTTTAAAGCAGCGTGGGTTGCGAATTCAATGCGGGTTTAACGCGGGACAAATTTTATGGGTTCGGTTTGTGTTTGAAAGACATCCTCTACCATCAACCAACTTATCTGCTGCTAAGAGTTTGTTGAATATGAAACTGGTAAGTGATACTATGTAAATTTTTGAAAAAAATTTTCAAATAGGTTATAAAAGTTTGATAGCAGGGTTTTTCATGCCGAAGATGTTGAAGTAGAGAGATCTTTTTTTATCCTCATGTTGAAGTAGAGGGATCTAATAGTTAAATATTATAGTTTTAGGACTACTTGCACAATTTCAACAAAGTTAGGGGACCTACGGACTGCATTTTGTTCTGTTGAAAAGGTCTCTTCATACAATGTATAAAAAATAGCCAGGGAGAAAAATACAACATATGAGTTAATTGCATAGTCAGAGTATATCCCTTTTTCATATCAGTTAAACCAATTGCATATAAGTATTACTAAGTCATAATTAATTTATATATTTGGGCTTGTAGTTCAGATTTTGTTGATTGGAGTTGATAACTATTGTTCTTCTGTTTACCGTTTCTTCACCATTTGTGTGCATGCGATTTTTGAAAACTGAAAAAAGAAAAAAAAATTAAGCGGGGCGAGGCGGGTTGATAACTGAAAAATAACTATGCAGGGCGGGGCGGGTTGAAAATTTTGTGGGTTTTGCCAAACCCGTCCCGCCCCGCCCCATTGCCATCCCTAAACCCGACCCACCCGTTTGCTACTCCTACTAAGTATATTACAGTTAGTAACACCTGATGTCATTATCTTAAAATTTAGGACCCATATAATTTAAATCCACACTCTGTCTCTAGGTATCAATGTATAGAAGTTAGACTAGTAAAAAAAGTGAAAATAGCACGGGCTAGCCAGTTTTTGTACTGATCATTCAAAAATAGTCAGCATTTGTAAAGTCATTGAAAAATAACCACTATTTTGCTGCAACACAAAAAGTTCCAGCATAATATATTGGAGATCGGTGCACCTGTGTATCAACTTACAACATATTATGCTGGAACTCTAACACGTAGAAAGTTCCAGCACAATATACTGGAGATTTGAGCATCTGTTTATGAACTTCCAACATATTATGCTGGACCGGTATATTATATTGAAACTTCAATACATTATGCTCGAACTCCAGTATAAGTATTTTTCGGATTTTGAATAGTTTTTCCGTTCAGATTTATTTTTACATGAAAAGTAATTAAATTTTGATTATTTTTAAAATTATAACTATTTTTGAATGACCACTTGTAAATCTAGCTATATTTGAATTTTTCCCGTAAAAAAAAAAGAAGGTATATTCCTTAGAAACAAATTTCCCTAAAAGTTGAAACCTAGTACAAATATGTAATTCAATTGAGTAACCTAATGACCAGGTTCTTCTGCCGAGTTCACGTGCATGGGGTTCACATACACGTGCCTAAAGCCAATAGAACCACGGCGAGAATACTGGCTTTCTATATTTTGCTTTTCGATCAGTCAACAATGGAGTCGTCCCCACCATTTTTGCAGGCTAAAAAACACAGATACCTCTGCTACTTCTGAATTTTACTAATCTTTTATAGGGGCGGAGATAAGAATTCTAATAAATGGATATTGACGAATATTATGTGGGCGTTTGGACATAAGAATTGTAAAATTTCAAAAAAAAAAAGAAGTAAAGTGAAAATAATATTTGAAAATTAGAGTTGTGTTTGGACATGAATATAATTTTGGGTTATTTTTAAAAAATTTTGAGTGATCTGAGTGAAAATTTTGAAAAACAGTTTTTTGGAGTTTTTCAAATTTTTGAAAAATTTCAAAATTCATCTTCAAATGAAAATTGAAAATTTTATGACCAAACACTAATTTCGGAAAAAAATAAAAAATTTTCAAAACAAAAATGATTATGTTTAATTTCCAAACGGGCTCTATGTATGATCGAGAAAATAGTATCTATAATTATATGAAAGTCACGAACGTCAATAAACAAGAAAAAAGGTAAAATTATTAATGTTATCCGAAATAGCGAAGGATGCTTGATAATATTTCATTGAATTTATGTTATATTTATTATTTATTCAATTAGTTACATTATATTGTCATATATCAAGCTCTCCATGAAAATTAAATGAAAAGTTATATTACAGCTTAACCTAATGGTATAAAAGATCTATATACTATATAGTATATATTTTATGTATATTGTACTTGAACTCATTTATTATCCTTCGATTCTATTTTTTGTGTGACATTATTTCCTTTGTAGTCAATTTCTAAAAGAATAACACACTTTTATATTTAAAATTAATTTAGCTTTAAATTTTTATTTTATTCTTAGTGATATTACCTTACAATAATACAAATTTTATGGCATATCTAAGAACACAAGTTTCAAAATAAAAATCATTCTTTCTTAAGCTCCATATCCGATCAAACAAATTCTCATAAAATGAACTTACCGTTAAGCTCGAAATTTGATCAGAAGAAGAAACATAATTAAACCTCTTTATAATAGTCTTATTTGTTTCGATATTTTTTGGCTGTTATAATGAAGTATTGTTATAGAAAATATATATTACTCCTATAACATAACATTTTAAAATTTTTTAGATTTTTTTAATAAATAAATATTATATAAGAATGCTGTTATAGGGTCTGACTGTATATTACATTATTTTATTTCACATTACCAACTAATATACGTACTGGTATAAATTTTGAATCAACATTTGCATCCTTTATATTAAATGAACTATCTCATTCACACATGCACAATTATTGGACCACCAAATTCACTCTTTCTTTATTTTCTTCAACATGAAAACCCATAACCCTACTAAGCTCAAAACCTCACAAAATCCATTATTTTCTTGCGGTTTCTTCCGCCGCTGTACTCAAACCGTTCTCAGTCCTACTACCACCACACCACCCACCCTCCCCATTTCACTTTCCGACAACCCACCGGACCCAACTCCGTTACCGTTACCATTACCGCCGAGGCCTCCGGCGAGTTCATCGGAATCTTCATCGTCTTCGAATAGTACTTCACAGAGTTTCACTCAATGGAGATTTCCATTACCAAGTTCACCATTTTCACACACTAATTACACACACGAACGTCCACCAAGAGAAGACATGCAGATAACGAAAGTTAAACCTCCGGTTTTATGCACTAATTTGGAGGAGCTATTCCACGTGGCGGAATTACAGTTGACTACTTGTTCCGACTTGGACAAGGTTTGTTTGAATAATTTGTTAGACAAAATGAAAATAGAATAGGTATTTAAAATGTGCAAATAGCTGGATTTTTTATTCGATTTTTTTTGATAAGCCTATAAATATGCATGTTTAGTGAGTAGCATATAATAAACTAGTTCAACTGTACTACCATTTTCGACACGAATTTTATAGTGAACTAGCATTTTCGACACGAATTTTACAACGAAAATGATTCTGTATAGTCGTTCTTAAAATAATAAATATTATATATTTTTTCGGCTATTGAATGTAAATAGTTTCTGATGTGGGTTAAAAGTAAAAAAAATTTAATTTTATATAAATAAAAAATGAACAGATTTTCAAAAAATAGTGAACTTTAAATCTATAATTATAAAAATGTCATTTTTCTCGCTGATAACAACGCCGAAGTTAAATTGTGCTATTTTTAAAATTTATTAGTCCAAATAATAATACAATATATATGTGTTCAAATTTTGCTAGCAATTGAATTTCTTTTTTTATTGAATTTTTTGCTTGAATATATGCTTATAAAAAGACATGTTGATTTATTGTTTTTTAACAATACTAAATTAATTTTTAAATTTCTTAGCTTTCCTTTAATTTGTTCTTATTGTTCAACTTTTATTTAAATTTACAACAAGATTAAGGCAATGCACATGCTGGAGCATTCACTTGTTCCAAATCCAGTGGCGGCGCCCGTTGACGGCGGCGGAAATTCGGTGACATGCCCGGAGACAGTGATGAAAGGGGTAGTGGGTTCTTTAATGGACAGAAAAATATCAAAATCAGCAAGCAAAGTATTATTAGCACTTTGTCTGTCGGAGAATAACCGACACGTGGCGGTCGAGGCAGGAGCTGTAGGAGTGGTAGTGGAAGTTTTGTCGGACTTGGAAGTTGCCGCGGCGGAGCGGTCGTTAGCGGCGTTGGAACTGCTGTGTATGGTGGCGGAAGGGGCGGAGGAAGTGAGGATGCACGCGCTGGCGGTGCCGATGATGGTGGAAGTTATGGGGAGATTGGAAGGGAGTCGAGGGAAGGAATATGCTATTGGTGTGTTGGCGGTGATATACGGCGGCGCGTGTGACGGTGAGCCGGTGAATGCTCCGCCGGAGGAGGTGGCCCGTGCGGTGATGTTGGCTTTGCAAGGTGATTGTAGTGCTAGAGGGAGGAGAAAAGGGGCTCAGCTTCTAAAAATCCTGCAAAATTATGGACGGGTCGACCCGAACCCGGGAGTGGAGGAAGTGGAGCCCCGACCCGTTTAAAACCTATTTTTATTTTCAACGAGTAATGCTTAACTAGTGAGCTATGCCCTATGTGAAAATAGCTGTTTTATTTCAGTTTTTTCTCTTAAAAATTTGTTATATATTAGTTTAGATTTTAATGTAAATACTGTAAGAATTGAAATTTTTACTTCTTAGAAGTGTAATTTCTCGAATAATAAGTTTTGAACTTGAAATATAATAAGTACAAACCATGATTTATAACAATATATTATGTTATGCAAGTAAAAACCAGTTGAATGGATAATTTTACTCTAACTGTCTCTGTTTTCTATTTGTTATATATATTCATGGTGGAGATTCAAACGATTTCAATATTTTTGACATGAAATATTGACATATAGGTGAAAATTTACTAAGTTCTATTCAGTATTAATATTTTCTAAATTCATAATTTACAATAAGTTCGATCCCAAATATTTTAAGGAATTCATAAATTTAAATTTTTAATACGTGTCTGCTTATTGCTTTTTTAATTTTGTCAATTTAAACTTTCTTTAAAAAAATTATTTGGTAACAATAGGTAGAAAATGGAATTGAAAAAATATCAAAGGAAGGGTTCTAAACCTTAAAAAATTTCAATTGTACAATACATGGTTCTTAAGAACCCCGGGGGAATGGTCAAGTTGTCTCCGTGCGATCTATAGGTCAGGGTTCCAGCTGTAAAATCAGCCTAATGTTTGTATCAAAATAGGCTGTCGATATCACACCCCCTTGTGGTATGACCCTTTCTCGGACCTTGTGTAAATGCAACATACTTTGTGCACCGAACTGTCTCTTTTTTTTTGTTTTGTTTTATTTTTGTAGATGTATTTTCTATAAACTATATTATAGTAGAATCCAATCTATAATGTCATTTCCCACGAAAGAAAATAAATAAGAGGGTGTATCTAGTTTTCCATGCAATAATATATTAGATATACAGATTCTTGGTTATTTTCCTTAGTATATTGAATCATCATCTGAAACTTACACAATAGATTTTGTTGGAAAAAGTGTTGGATTTTTGGGACAGCTTCACGTGGTGGTGGGGTTGATATAAACTGCATGCAGTTCTGTATAGTCTGTAATTTTTATGACTCGAAATTTGCTGAGGCAGAATTGGAGTTAGGTCACCATTCATCAGTACTGGAAAAGTGGGAACAAAGCAGTATCAGACCTTTATATTTTTCATATATACACTCTGAAATTTGTGATACACGGTAAAGTTGTCTTCGTGTGATAGAGCTCAAGGCGTGAAATCAGATACTAATGCTTGTATTAAGATAAACTGTCTACATCAAATCCTCTTATCCGAATAATACGTGAAAGCGGAATACTCGGTGCATAAAGTTTCCCTTTTGATGTTGTAATTCACTAGAGAGTAAAATACTTTTTTGCCAATGATTTACATTTTCTGCCCTCCAACTCGAAACCTCTTATTGAATTAAATCTTATACATTTCCATGCAATCCTTGGTGGTCAACGAAATAATCGTTAAAACTTTCTCTTTGCTGTTATTGTTATCGAACAGCGAAATGAGCATCATACTTATATTTTACACTCAAAATATATAAACTTTGACTTAACTAATTTTTATGTGTTGTGGTTATGGAGTTTACTCTTTAGTTTCCTCAAAGTCGTTTTAATTAAGGAATAATACACTTCTGTTTTTGTTTCCCTTTAATTTTTTGATGAGCCCTTCAAAATCGTAGAGAATAATTTCATTTTCTTTTATCACAATAATGTCTAAATTAGTTTGCAAATGCCTTCACATTTCATTAGACATATTTATGCCTTCAAAAAGATAGGGTAAATGATAAAATAAAATTATTTAATAATAGTGAAAGGTGAGATGAGAGAAAAAAAATAAGATAATGATGCAATCACACCAAATCGGTCGTTACATAAAATGACATATTTCATCGTTATTAATATATATGCTTTTATAGCTAATATTGATTATTTGATTAATTTACGACAAATGAGCTTTCCACTTGTATTATTGTAATGTAAAGGAAGAGTTCCAATACGTAGCAATATTAAAGACAGAGGTGAATCTAGAATATGAGTCCGACCTTTAAGGTTTATTGTATTAAATTAGTTATGAGTTCATATTTTTTAAAATTTTAATACAAGTTTAACGATATATATAAATTTTCTGATCCGCATCGTAAATTATGTATGATCATGTCATTGGCATGAAAAAGAAATATATCCAAATTTTGACAAGTTTGTTGCAGCCAAGAATATTAAAGTGAACCCTAAGAATACGTTCTCTAGTAATTTAGAAAATAAGCTGTAAAAGAAGATGCCTTAGAAGGGCTTTGCATTTGTTCAGAAGATTTGACACTATTATTGTAGTAGTTGTGATTGCCCTTGGCCCGACTAATTCGGATTTAAGTTGTATTAAACTCCTATTAAAATAATATTGCTTTCTACTAAATATTTCTTTATTTTCGACGCTCAAACTCAACACCTCCGATTAAAGGCGGAGTCTTCTCATCCATCCCATGCCACCATATTATATTCATGAGAAGACATATCAGATTTTCGTAATTATTTGCAATAATTGTTTGATTACTTGATGAGATTACTTATATTTTAGGTGCCTTAATGCTAAATTATACTATATTTATGTTTAATTGAGCTTATATTATATGTAGATACGTGAAGACGAAATTGAAAACAAAGTAAAATTTTATATATATTTTATACACTACATAATTGGCTCGTGATTATTTGATGATGGAGTGATGATTAATATTTGAAAAGCAAATTAAAGGAAGACAACAAAAGAAACACGGCAAAATGATGAAGAAAGATTGAATGAGAAAGAAAAAAAATAAATAAACGAGAACTGGAACGCAAAGTTGGCAACAAAAATTGAAATGAAAAAGCAGGCGAGGCAAGGGACGTTGCTCGCTAAAAAGCATGTGGCGCGAGCAATTTAGCTCGCGGTTGAGCTGGCGATGCGAGATGCCAAGCGCGCTATAGAGGTTGCGAGCAAGGGTGAAGGCATGTCTTATAAGGTGGTCAAGTGATCATCATTTGTCAGAAAATTATATTGTGTATATAGGTAAAATATTAGATTTTAGAGGTATATAATATATATTAAACACTCTTTGCCGTAATTCCCCCCTCCCCCCCAATTTATTTCAAGTTTGAACACCCTTGAGGAAATTTCTAGCTTCGCCACTGGTTGCGAGGCACAGTGTAAAGCGAGGTGGAGCGCGCTAAAGAGGTCGCGAGGCAAGGCGTGTAGCGAGGGTGTTCCACATTTTAAAAGCCTATTTTGCTTCCTATTTGGTTTTGGACTTGGTTATTTCGTTTGAGTCTTTTCCCTACACATATAAATAGTCATTAAACACCATTTTTAGGGGAGTTTGGCTACCAAAGGCAAGAACATCACGTGGATAAATTCATCCCTTTATCTTTTCTTTGTAATTTGTTTATGCACAATACTTGAAAAATTGTTATTACGAACATGAGTGGCTAAAACCCATTGTTCTGGGGTTGTGATTTAGCCATGAATATTGTTATTTTAGGTTGACTTAACCTTAATTACAATTCACTAATATATGGTTGTTTCTTCAATTTTGTGATTAACTGCTTAATTGTCTGGCCAACAGTTAGGTTCTATTTACTATCTATGCTATGCTTGGGAAAACCATGTTTAGATTAGAGAAGAATTGAAGAGAGCACGATCTTAACTCTTAGAGGGGGCGGATTTGTGGTTAGGATAGGAATATACCTAGTCATCGTGCTTAATTAAATATCGTAATCTTAATGTGTTCTTGATAGATTGATTCCATAGGAATATAGGCATTAATCTATTTTGAATAGGCGAGTAGTACTTCGGGAGAAGGCTATAAGAGCAATTATTCGATTAATTAGCAACCATGAGTGAATTGTATGAAAGGGAGAGTGAACTAGAACACAATAGGATTGATGAATTCATCACAACCTTGAAATATTTGTCTCTACTGAATATACCACAATTATTTTGCTACTTGATAATTTAGTTGTTAGTTAGAATTATAGTTTAGTATAATTACATCCTTGAACTCGATTTTGGCTTGACTGAATAACAATCTTGATAAATTTAGTGGGTAGTTGATACAAGTCTCTGTGGGTTCGGTGCTCGACTTATCATTTTATTACTTATACGACCACGTATATTTGCGTGTGCGTTTGGGAGAAACAAATTTTTGGCGCTATTGCCGGGGACTTGAATATTGACTACTTTCTAGTTTTTGCTTTAATTATTTATTTTGTCAAGTCTAACATTACTTGATTGTTGCTCTGGTCTCAGGAACTTTGATTGAATGCGTAGGGTCAGAAGACAGGACAGACTCAACGGCTTTGACCCCGAACCTGAGAGAACATTTCATAGGATGTTGAGGGAAGCAAGGGATACAAATAATCTTCAAGCACTCGTTCAATTTCCTGTGAACATGACAGATGAACAACACATGGCTGTTCAGGAGGTGGCGATGCCCAGCATTGCTAATGTCACCTCCAGCATTATGAAGCCTAGAATCACTGGGCACTTTGAGCTGAAACAAAATGTGATCCAGCTACTTCATGCAAATGGGCAGTTTATGGGTCTTCCACACGAGGATCCACAACAACATATCGTGAACTTCTTGGAGAATAGTAATACTTACATCACTAATGGGGTCACTCCAAACTATATGAGGCTCACACTTTTTCCATTCTCTCTGTTGCACGAAGCAAAGCGATGGCTGAAGGCAGAACCAACTAATTCTATTACATCATGGAATGATCTGGCAAGAAAATTTTTGGCAAGGTTCTTCCCTTCAGGCAAAACTACAAAAATCAGAAGTGAAATAATTGCTCAAACAAAAAATGGGGGAGACTTTATACTCAGCTTGAGAGAGGTTCAAGAGGTTGCTCAGTGACTGTCCTCATCACAATCAGACAAATGAAGTGTTGGATCACACTTTCATAGAGGGGCTACATCCTGAGACAAAAATTGTGGTAGATGCTGCAGTTGGCGGTCAAGTGTTGGAGAAAAGCTTTGATGAGATACATGCATTATTGAACAAATTCTCCAAAAGCAATCCGGATTGGCAAGGAGAAATGGGTAGACACACAGTGCAAAAATCTACAAAGGTCTCGAGTTAGATGTCGTCTCGGCATTATCAGCGCAGATTTCTACACTCACCAACCAAGTCAATCAAATGGCCTTGATTATTAACAAGCAACACGCTCAACCAGTTCAACAAGTTCAATTGTTTTGTGAAGTATGTGGAGAGGGTTACTTAAGCGACTTATGCCAGTTAATCAAGAGTCTATCTGCTTTGTGGGTAATGCAAATAGGGGCCAGGCCAACCAATATGGGAATACTTACAATCCCAGCTGGAGGAACCACCCAAACTTCTCTTTGGGTGGAAACCAAGGTACTCAAAATCAATACCGACCACAAGCACCTCAATAACAATATAGACCACCTCAGGCTAAACAACAAGCGAGTTCAACAAGTCACCTTGAGAAAATGATGAAGAAATTGAGAGCTGACCAGCAAGCCCAAGTCGCAACAATGAGAAAATTGGAGCGCCAAATAGGACAACTTGGTAGTGCCCAAAATACTCAACCAGTTGGTTATCTTCCAAGTGATACTGAGGCTAATCCTAAGGCATCTATTAATGCTGTCTAATTGGGGAATGGGAGACAATTAGAAGAAGTCCAATCGAAAAAGAGGAAACAAGTGACCTTTAATGAGAAGTCGGCCATTATAAAGTTAGAATCAGAAAAATCAAAAGAGTCTGAGAAGCCAGCTGAAGAGACAGTGGCTAAGCAACCCCCACCATTAGTTGCGAGGCCACCATCTCCGTTCCCTCAAAGATTGTAGAAAGTGAAGGATAATGCTGCGTATAAAAAGCTTATTGATATTTTGAAGCAGGTGAAATAAATATTCCACTGGTAGACATCCTGCAAGAAGTGCCCAAATATGCAAAATACATCAAGGACATAATGACAAATAAAAGGATACTGACTGAATTAGAGTCTGTGGCACTCACTGAGGAATGTAGCTCTAAAATCCAAAGCAAGCTACCTCAGAAATTGAAGGATCCAAGTAATTTCACTATCCAAATCTCGATTAGTAAGCATGCAGTTGGGCAAGCTTTATGTGATCTTGGGGAGAGCATCAATCTGATGCCTCTATCTGTATTCAAACATTTAGGTTTGGGTGAGCCACGGCCAACAATGATAATCTTATAGTTGGCTGATCGCTCCCTTGCTCATTCGAAAGGAGTGATTGAAGATGTGTTGGTTCAAGTGGGTTCTTTCATATTCCCTGTTGATTTCATTATCTTGGACTACGAGCTTGATCAGGAAGTCCCATTTATTTTGGGGCGTCCATTCTTAGCCATAGGCCGAGCTATTATTGATGTATGCGAAGGAAAGATGACGATGAGAGTAGGTTATCAAGTGGAGGTATTTAATGTGTACAAAGCACTCAGATTGCCAACCCACTATGAAGAGCTATCCATGATTTCTGTAGTGGAAAGCAATGCTATGGAATTGGTGCCTTATATGAGCTCTATAGATCCTCTTGAACAAGCTTTCATTGGGAATGAAGAAGATATTGAAGATAAGATGATGGAAGAAATTGAAGAAGTACTTGGTACATCATGCAATTATGTCCATGAGTTTGGGAAGTTTGAGGAGTTGGACATACCTGTTACTCTGACCCTTCCTAAGCCATCTATTGAGGAAACTCCAAAGCTAGAATTAAAGCCACTTCCAGCACATCTGCATTATGATTATTTGGGGAACTCTGAAACTTTGCCAGTAATTATCTCGTCCAGCCTGAGTAATGTACAAGAAGAAAAATTGCTCAGAGTACTTCGCGAGCATAAAAAGGCTATAGGTTGGACAATTGCTGACATCAAAAGAATTAGTCCATCATGCATAAAATCTTTCTGGAAGATGGACACTGACCCAGTGTTGAGCAGCAGAGGAGATTGAATCCTATCATGAAAGAAGTCGTGAAAAAGGAAGTAATTAAGTGGCTCAATGCAGGTATCATCTTTCCCATCTCTGACAACAACTAGGTAAGCTCAGTACAATGTGTGCCTAAAAAGGGGGGATGACTGTGGTTGAGAATGAAAAAAAAGAGCTAATTCCTACTCGCACTGTGACGGGGTGGAGAGTTTGCATTGATTACAGAAAGCTCAACAAAGCAACCCGCAAGGACCACTTCCCGCTTCCATTCATTGACCAAATGTTGGACAGATTGGCGGGGCATGATTATTATTGCTTCCTTGATGGTTATTCGGGGTACAACCATATCGTCATATGCCTAGAAGATTAGGAGAATACCACTTTTACTTGTCCTTATGGCACTTTCGCCTTCCAGCGAATGTTGTTTGGTCTTTGTAATGCACCGACTACTTTTCAGAGATACATGATGGCTATTTTCACCGATATGGTGGAAAAATTTGTGGAAGTTCTTATGGATGATTTTTCAGTCTTTGGGTCTTCTTATGATGATTGTTTAAAGAATTTGAGCAAGGTGTTAGCCCATTGTGAAGAAACAAATCTGGTATTGAATTGGGAAAAGTGTCATGTTATGGTGTAGGAAGGCATCTTGTTGGGTCACAGAGTGTCTATGAGCGGCATTGAAGTTGATAAGGCGAAGGTGGAGGCGATTGAAAAATTACCTCCACCCATTTCTGTTAAGGGTGTCCTGAGTTTCTTGGGACACGCGGGATTCTATCGACGCTTTATTAAAGATTTTTCTAAAATTGCTACTCCTTTGTGAAGGTTGCTTGAAAAAATGTGACTTTCAATTTTGACGATGCTTGCCTGAAAGCATTTGAAGAGATCAAAAAGAAGCTGGTGGTTGCCCCCATCATTGACGCACCAGATTGTTCTTTACCATTTGAGCTTATGTGTGATGCAAGTGACCATGCTATTGGGGCAGTGCTAGGCCAGAGGAAGGACAAAATGCTTTATTCCATCTACTATGCGAGTAAGACTCTTAATGTTGCACAATTGAATTACACCACCACTGAAAAGGAGTTGTTAGCTGTGGTGTGAGCCTTTGAGAAATTTCGGGCATACTTGGTGGGAACAAAAGTCATAGTCCATACTGATCATGCAGCAATCAGGTATCTGTTTACAAAGAAGGAATCTAAGGCTAGATTGATGCGCTGGTTTTTGTTGTTGCAGGAATTTGATGTGGAAATACGAGATCGAAAAGGCACAGAGAACCAAGTAGATGACCATCTATCAGGGCTGGAAAATCACGACCACGTGGAGGAGGGTGGCCAAATTAAAGAAGTGTTTCCTGATGAGCAACTTTTTACTATCACCCAAGACCCTCCCTCATGGTACACGGACTATGTGAATTATCTGCTGAACTGGGTACTTCCTCCTGAAATTGAATATGAAGCTAGAAAGATGTTTCTACATGATGTGAACTTCTACTATTGGTATGAGCCATATTTGTCCAAGAAGTGTGCTGACCAAATGATGAGGAGATGCATACCTGAAAAGGAGGCCGAACTAGTGTTGTATGATTGTCATGCATCACCCTATGGAGGCCATCATGGAGGCGATAGAACAGCTACAAAGGTATTACAATCTGGTTTATTTTGGCCAACATTATTTAAGGACGCCCATGCATTTATTAAGAAGTGTGACCAGTGTCCGAGAACAGGAAAAATCACAAGGAGGCATGAGATGACTTTAAATAACATCCTGGAGGTCGAGATTTTTGTTGTGTGGGAGATAGATTTTATAGGACCATTACCGTTGTCCAGAGGAAACAAATACATTTTGCTAGCAGTTGACTACGTGTCAAAATGGGTAGAGGCGATCGCATTGCCAACGAATGATGCCATGGTGGTAGCGCGTTTGTGAAAAAGAACATATTTTCGAGATTCGGGACTCCACGTGCTTTGATTAGTGATGAAGGGACACACTTTTGCAATCGGTTGTTGAATAACCTTCTAGTTAAATATGGAGTCCGCCATAGAGTTGCAATGGCATATCATACTCAAACAAGTGGACAAGTTGAGGTGTCTAATAGGGAAATAAAGCAAATCTTAAAGAAGACGGTGAGTGTGAATAGGAAAGATTGGGCTGCAAAGTTAGATGATGCCTTGTGGGCATATAGAACTGCATACAAAACGCCAATTGGGGCATTGTCATATAGGCTAGTTTATGGTAAGGCATGTCACTTGCCTGTTGAACTTGAACATAAAGCATGTTGGGCATTAAGAAGTTAAATTGTAATAACCCGGCCGGTTTTTTGAGGTTAGAGCCCCGAACCCCTATTAACTTCTTTCCCCATATCTTATTCTACTATTTTGGTTTCCAGGAGGGTTCGTGTTGAGTTTTTTTAAAATGAATTGAGACACTTAGTCTCTTATTTGGGAGTTTAAGTTGGAAAAGTCGATTGGATGTTGACTTGTGTGTAACGACCTTGGATTTGAATTTTGATGATTCCATTAGCTCCGTTAAGTGATTTTGGACTTAGGAGCGCGCCCGGAATGTGATTTGGAGGTCCATAGTAGATTTAGGCTTGAATTGGCGAAAGTTGGATTTTTGACGATATTGGTCGGTAGTGGAAATTTTTATATCGAGCTCAGAATGGAATTATGGAGGTGGGAGTAAGTTCGTAGTGTCATTGTTTACTTGTGTGTAAAATTTGAAGTCATTCGGACAAAGTTTGATATGTTTCGACGTCGTTTGTAGAATTTGGAAAATTGAAAGTTCCTTAGGCTTGAATCCGTGCATAATTCGTGTTTTTGATGTTGTTCAATGTGGTTTGAAGGCTCGAATAAGTCTGTATGGTGTTTTAGGGATTGGTTGGTATGTTGGTTGAGGTCCCAGGGGCCTCGGGCGTGTTTCGGATGCTCAACGGGTCATTTTTGGACTTGGGGAATTGGCAGTTTTTACTGGTGTTCTGCAGCTGGTTTCCTTCATCGCAATCACGTGAGAAGGTTCGCGATCGCGTAGAGAATTTGGGAGACAAGCTGAGTTATCTCTTTGCGTTCTCCAAGGCTAGGACGCGATCGCGAACGTTCATCAGGTTATGCATCCGAACGCGTGGGCTAGGCTACATTCGCGAAGAAGAAGTGAGGCATCAGTGGAGTCAAGTGTTGCTCTTTGCGATCGTGTGAGGCCAAACGCGATCGCGTAAGTTTGAGGAGATAATGCATCGCATTTGCGTGGGGAGTTACGCATTCGCGTAGAGTGAAAACTAGGAGGCAACGAAGTTGTTCTTCGCGATCGCGATTAAGGAAATAACTTGGCAGATTTAAAGTTCCAAATCAAGGGCTTTTGGTTCATAACTCAAAATTTAATTGAGAGTTCGGTGCAAGGCAAAATTTGGAGATATTTTCGGAGGAAGTTTTGGGTAATGATTTCTAACTCCTTTATGATTAATTCCCACTAATCTATGCTTAATTTTATCATGTAATTTCGGATTTGGAGTGAAAATTGGGGAAAAATGAGAAAAGTTATTAGGCCGGATTTTGGTATCGCATTTTAGAAAATTTGGTATGGTTAGACTCGTGAGTGAATGGGTGTTCATAATTTGTGATTTTTACTCGATTCCTAGATGTGGGCCTGAGGAGGCTTTTTGGGCATTTTTCCTATTTTCTTGTCTTAGCTTCGAATTCATTAGCTAAAATAGTTACCTATTGATATATTTACGTTATGTAATTGATTTGATTAGATTTGGGGCATTCGGAGTTGGATACTCATGGCAAGAGCGTGGTTTCGAATTGATTTGAGCGTGATTCAAGGTAAGTGGCTTGCCTAACCTTGTGTGAGGGAACTTCCCCTTAGGATTTGGTACTGTTTGATATATGAGTGCCGTGTATGTGAGGTGACGAGTACGTACACGGGCTATTTTTTGTAGAACTCCATTTTTCACTAAATCATAGCCTATTTTTTCTTGTTTGAACTATAGTAGTATATGTAATTACCTTGTTTAGATTAGGAAAGCATGCCTACTTGTTTTGACTGTCTATTTGAACTATGTGCAGCATGCTTAGTGAAACTCCTGTTTTCTTGGTTCGAACTTAACCTAAACTGTAGATTTTATTGCCGTAATTTTGGTATTTATCGGTTGAGTTGCATATTTTCTTTGGGACTACAGAATGCATTCCCGGAGATCCCCCAGCACCGCATATTTACTTTGGGACTACAGACGTAATCCAGGAGATCCCCCTGTACTGCATATTTAGTTTGGGACTACGGACGCGGAGATCCCCCGGTACTGCATATTTACTTTGGGACTACGAACGTATTCCGAGAGATCCCCCCATACTTCATATTTACTTTGGGAATATGGGACGGTATCCCGGGAGATCCACCTATTGCTATTTACTGTGTTATGAGCTGTAGACTATCATTGATTTCTATCCCTGTTGATATGCTGTAATTATTTTACCGCAGTATTTCTTCCTGTCTTATTTCGTTATATTTTTACCAGTAGGCCCCTGCCTGACCTCGTCACTACTCGATCTAGTTTATGCTTGGCACTTACTAGGTGCCATTATGGTGTACACATGCCCTTTCCTGCACATGTTTTCTGTGTGCAGATCCAGGTACGAGCTATCAACCTCGGATCTAGTGTGTGATTACTGCTTTAGGAGACTTCAAGGTACTTCTGCTCGTGTCCACAGACCTTGGACTCCCCTTATACCCTTTGTATAGAAATTTCCCTTGTTTTTTTTTCAAACACTTATGTATAGAGCAGTAGAGACTCTTAGAATCTTGTGACTGACAACATTCCAGGTTTTGGAGAGTGATGATCACTGTATATGCCGAGTGGCACTATTTTTGCGTATTTATTTCATCTGTTGGATTTTATCCTTATGTTTTTCTTTCATTTTCGCAAAAATAGGCTAACCTAGTCGTAGAGACTATGTGCCGTCATGACAACTCACGGTGGAAGAAATTGGGTCGTGACAAGTTGGTATCAAAGCTCTAGGTTCATAGGATTTATGAGTCACAAGCCGGTTTATTAGAGTCTCGTGGATCGGTGAGGAGACGTCCGTACTTATCTTCGGGAGGTTATAGAACTGTTAATAACAATCATACTTCTTGATTTCCTTGTCGTGCGTGTTATTGACATCAAAAAATTCTAAAATTTTCTATTATATTCTTTCTCACAGATAGTGAGGACCCGTACTGGGAGGACCGACGATCAGGCACCCGAGCCCCCTAAAGGATCCTCCAGAGGTCGGGGTCGGGGTAGAGGATGACCATGCGGTGCAGCCAGAACATTGACGCGAGCTGCGACAGAAGAGCCCCCAGCTACTCTAGCTGGAGGGCCGGCACTGGAGGTTCCTATTGCTGCTCCAGCCCTCCAGTAGACCTTGGCTCAGTTCATGGGCATGTTCAGAACTTTGGCTTAGACTGGGCTAATTCCAATAGCTCCCACCACATCTCAGGCCGGGGGAGGGGCACAGAGTCCCGCAGCCCGCACTCCTGAGCAGAGAGTTTAGGTTGATCATGCCCTAGAGTTTATTCCTATGCTCCTAGTAGCTCCGGTTCAGCATGAGACCAGGGTAGCTGCTTCTGAGGCAGATCAACTCAACTTGAGAGGTACAAGAAGTACCACCCACCCACTTTCAGCGGACTAGCTTCAGATGATGCTCAAGGTTTTCTTGAGGAGTGTCATCGTATCCTCCACACAATGGGAATAGTGGAGACGAGTGGGGTTTCTTTCACCGCTTTCCAGCTGAGGGGAGCGGCATATCAGTGGTGGAGTGCCTATGAGTTGAGTAGTCAAGACAAGGCAAGATCGCTCACTTGGACTCAGTTCTCAGATATGTTTTTGTGTGAGTATGTCCCTCAGAGCCTCAGGGATGCTTGGCGTGCAGAGTTTGAGCAGCTGCGCCAGGGTACTATGACTGTGTCAGATTATGCAGTCCGTTTCAGTAAGTTGGCTCGACATGCACCGACTTTGGTTGCTATAGTCAGAGAGAGGGTTCTTCGCTTCATTGAGGGGCTCCACCCCAGTATTCGGACCAGTATGGCCCGGGAGTTAGATATGGATATCACTTATCAGCAGGCCGTGAGTATTACCAGGACGGTGGAGGGCATGTTTTCCCGGGACAGAGAGGAGAGAGAGGCCTAGAGGTCTCGAAAGACTGGCCATTATTCAGGAGCTTGTGCGCTAGCAGCACGCCATGGTAGGGGTTTTTTGAGACGCCCTGTTCATTCAACTCTTCCAGCAGCCAGCGGTGTTCTAGCTCCTCCTAGACCTCAGGAGACTTTATGCACCTCCAATATCCAGTATGCCTTCTACTCGAGGTGCTATTACCGGCCAGTCTAGCAGGTCAGGTCCGAGTCAGTCTTAGCCACCATGTCTTCAGAGGGGTTGTTATGAGTGTGGTGATACTCGTCACATGGTTAGCGATTTCCCCAAATTCAGGAGGGGTGAACCTCCACATATTTCTTAGACACCACGTGCTCCACCGGGTCCTCCGGCCATTCTTCCATCCCCAGCTGCCGCCCCACCTACTCAGGTAGCTCGAGATGGAGGTCGGGGAGGTCGAGGTTGCCCTAGAGGGGGAGGACATGCCATGTATTATGCCCTTCCAGCCCGTTCAGAGGTAGTTGCTTCAGATTCTATCATCACAGGTATTGTCCCTGTCTGTATAGAGATGCATACCCAAGATCTACGTATTCATATGTGTATTCTTATTTTTCTCCACATTTGGGGTATCTCGGGATTCTTTGAGCTCCCCTGTTTATGTATCTACTCCTGTGGGAGATTCTCTTATTGTGGATCGCGTATATCGGTCGTGTTTGATTGCTCTTAGTGGTTTTGAGACCAGAGCCGATTTATTATTGCTCAGTATGGTAGATTTTGATATTATCTTGGGCATGGACTGGTTGTCGCCCCATTATTCTATTATTGATTGTCATGCTAAGACCGTGACGCTGGCTATGCAAGGCTTATCGCGATTAGAGTGGAGAGGTACCTTAGAGTATACTCCCCACAGGGTCATTTCATTTCTTAAAGCTCAGCGAATGGTTGAGAAGGGGTGTGATGCGTACTTGGCCTATGTGAGAGATGTCAATATTGATACCCTTACAGTTGAGTCAGTTCCAGTAATGAGGGATTTCCCTGATGTGTTTCCAGCTGATCTTTCGGGCATATCGCCCGACAGTGATATTGATTTTGGCATTGATTTGTTGCCGGTCACTCAGCCCATATCTTTTCCTCCTCATTGTATGGATCTTCCTCAGTTGAAGGAGTTGAAGAGCAGTTGCAGAAGTTTCTTGATAAAGGTTTCATTAGTCCCGGTGTGTTACCCTGGGGTGCTCTTGTCTTGTTTGTGAAGAAAAAAGATGGTTCTATACGTATGTGTATTGTTTATCGTCAGCTGAACAAGGTTACAGTGAAGAACATATATCCATTTCCTCACATTGATGATTTTTTTGATCATTTACAAGGTGCCATGGTGTTTTCCAAGATTGATTTGCGTTCTGGCTATCATCAGTTGAAGATTCGGGAGCCGGATATTCTGAAGAGTTCTTTCAGGACCAGATACGGTCATTATGAGTTTCTTGTCATGTCGTTTGGGTTGACCAATGACCCAACATCCTTTATGCATTTGATGCATAGTGTGTTCCGGCCTTATCTTGATTCTTTCATCATTGTGTTTATTGACGACATTCTGGTATATTCCCGGTCTCGAGAAGATCATGAGCAGCACCTGAGGACTGTGCTTCAGACTTTGAGGGAGAAGAGATTGTATGCAAAATTTTCTACGTGTGAAATCTGGCTTGATTCAGTGGCATTCTTGGGTCACGTAGTATCTTGTGATGGGATCAAGGTAGATCCGAAGAAGGTGGAGGCAGTTCAAAGTTGGCCTAGACCATCATCAGCTACGGAGATCCGCAGTTTCCTTATCTTGGTGGGATATTACCGTCGCTTTGTAGAGGGGCTTACATATATTGCAGTACCTATGACCAGGATGACCAGAAGGGTGCAGGTGGACCGAGAAGTGTGAGGAGAGCTTTCAGAAGCTCAAGACAGCCTTGACTACAACCCAGTATTGGTATTGCCTACAGGTTCGGGGTGTTACACTGTCTATTGTGATGCCTCGAGGATTGGCCTTAGAGCAGTGTTGATGCAGGACGGTAGAGTGATTGCCTACACGTCCAGACAGTTGAAGGTGCATGAGAAGAATTACCCTGTCCATGATCTTGAGTTAGCAGCCATTGTTCACGCCTTGAAGATCTAGCGTCATTATTTGTACAGTGTTCCTTGTGAGATCTACACTGATCACTGGATTGTGCAACACCTGTTCAATCAAAAGGACCTTAATTTGCGTCAACGGAGGTGGTTGGAGCTACTTAAAGACTATGATATCACTATATTGTACCACCCGGGAAAGGCCAAGGTAGTGGCCGACGCCTTGAGTCACCGGGCGGAGAGTTTGGCACATCTTCCGGCAGCAGAGAGGCCCTTAGCATTGGGTGTTCAAGCCTTAGCTAGTCAGTTCGTGAGATTGGATATTTTAGAGCCGGGCCAATTATTGGCTTCTGTGGTCGCTCGTTCTTCTTTTTATGATTGCATTAGGGAGCGCCAGTATGATGATCCCCATATTCTACTCCTTCAGGACAGGGTTCGGCAAGGTGATGCGAGAGATGTGACTATTGGTGATAATGGCGTGATGAGGATGCAGGGCCGGATATGTGTGCCCAATGTGGATGGGCTTCGGGAGTTGATTCTTGAGGGGCCCACAGCTCGTAGTGTTCCATCCATCCGGGTTCCGCGAAGATGTACCAGAATTTGAGATAGCACTACTGTTAGAGGAGGATGAAGAAGGATATAGTTGGGTTTGTGGCCAAGTGTCTCAACTGTCAGCAGGTCAAGTATGAGCATCAGAGACCAGGTGGCTTGCGTCAGAGGTTAGAGATCCCAGAGTGGAAGTGGGAGCGGATCACCATGGACTTTGTAGTTGGACTTCCATGGAATTTGAGGAAGGTCGATGCTATTTGGGTGATCTTGGATCGACTGACCAAGTCAGCTCATTTTATCCTAGTGATGACTACTTACTCTTCGGAGAGATTAGCTGAGATTTATTTAACAGAGATTGTCCGCCTTTATGGAGTCCTAGTTTCCATCATTTCAGACAGGGGTACACAGTTCACATCACGTTTATGGAGAGCCGTACAACAGGAGTTGAGTACTAGGGTGGAGTTGATCACAACCTTTCACCTTCAGACGGACGGTCAGTCCGAGTGCACGATTCAGATTCTTGAGGATATGCTCTGTGCTTGTGTGATGGAGTTTGGAGGGTCATGGGGCCAATTCTTGCCACTTACGGAGTTTGCCTACAACAACATTTACCTGTCCAGCATTCAGATGGCACCGTATGAGGCTCTGTATGGTAGGCGGTGTCGATCCCTAGTGGGTTGGTTTGAGCTGGGCGATGCCCGAGTTTTGGGTAAAGACTTGGTCCAGGATGCCCTGTATAAGGTGATGTGATTCAGGATAGACTTCGCACAACTCAGTCCAGATAGAAGAGTTATAGGGACCGGAAGGTTCGCGATTTCATTTATGGTTGGAGAGCGGGTCTTGCTTCGGGTATCGCCTATGAAGGGTGTCATGAGGTTTGGGAAGAAGGGAAAACTGAGCCCGAGGTACATTAGTCCTTTTGAGATATTGCGGAGTGTTGGGGAGGTTGATTACGAGCTTGCCTTACCTCCCAGCCTAGCAGAAGTTCATCTTGTATTTCACGTTTCTATGCTCTGGAAGTATCACGGTGATCCAGCTCTTGTATTGGATTTCAGCTCAGTCCAGTTGGACAAGAATCTATCTTATGTTGAGGAGCCAATGGCGATTTTGGACAGGGAGGTCAGAAAGCTAAGGTCAAAGAACATTGCTTCAGTAAAGGTCCATTGGAGGGGTCAGCCGGTCGAGGAGGCGACTTGGGAGACTGAGCGGGATATGCACATCCGCTACCCACATCTTTTCACAGCTTCATGTATGTCTTTATACTCGTTCAAGGATGAACGATTGTTTTAACTGCTTTCCCCATATCTTATTCTGCTATTTTGGCTGCCGGAGGATTCGTGTTGAGTTTTTTAAAACGAATTGAGACACTTAGTCTCTTATTTGGGAGTTTAAGTTGGAAAAGTCGACCGGATGTCGACTTGTGTGTAACGACCTCAGATTTGAATTTTGATGATTCCGTTAGCTCCGTTAGGTGATTTTGGATTTAGGAGCGCATCCGGAATGTGATTTGGAGGTCCGTAGTAGATTTAGGCTTGAATTGGCAAAAGTTAGATTTTTGGCGATTTTGGTCGGCAGTGAAAATTTTGATATCGAGGTCGGAATGGAATTTTGGAGGTGGGAGTAGGTTCGTAGTGTAATTTTTGACTTGTGTGTAAAATTTGATGTCAATCGGACAAGGTTTGATATGTTTCGACGTTGTTTGTAGAATTTGGAAAATTCAAAGTTCCTTAGGCTTAAATCTATGCATAATTCATGTTTTGATGTTGTTCAATGTGGTTTGAAGGCTCGACTAAGTCCGTATGGTGTTTTACGATTGGTTGGTATGTTTTGCTGAGGTCTCGGGGGCCTCGGGCGTGTTTCAGATGCTCAACGGGTCATTTTTGGACTTAGGGAATTGACAATTTTTGCTGGTGTTCTGCTGCTGGTTTCCTTCATCGCGGTCGCGTGAGAAGGCTCGCGATCGCGTAGAATATTTGGAAGACCAGATGAGTTTTCTCTTCGAGTTCGCCAAGGCTGGGACGTGATCGCGAAGGTTCATCAGGTTATGCAAATTGACGTGTGGGCTAGGCCGCATTCACGAAGAAGAAGTAAGGCAGCAGTGGAGTCGAGTGTTTCTTTTCGCGGTCGCGTGAGGTTAATCACGATCGCGTAAGTCTGAGGAGATAATGCATTGGGTTCGCTTGGGGAGTTACGCATTCGCATAAAGTAAAAATTAGGAGGCAACGAAGTTGTTCTTTGTGATCGTGAGGTTGTTTCCGCGATTAAGGAAATAACTGGGCAGATTTAAAGTTCCAAATCGAGGGTTTTTGGTTCATAATCAAAATTTGATTTAGAGTTCAGTAGAAGGCGAAATTTGGAGAGATTTTCGGAGGAAGTTTTTGGGTAATGATTCCTAAATCCTTTATGATTAATTCCCACTAATCTATGCTTGATTTTATCATGTAATTTCGGATTTGGGGTGAAAATTGAGGAAAATTGAGAAAAGATATTAGGACGAATTTAAGGATTTTGATCGAGATTTTGGTATCAGATTTGAGTAAATTTGGTATGATTAGGCTCGTGAGTGAATGGATGTTCGTAATTTGTAATTTTTACCCGATTCCGAGACGTGGATCCGGGGAGGCGTTTTGGGCGCTTTCCCTATTTTCTTGCCTTTGCTTTAAATTTATTAGCTAAAATAATTACTTGTAGCTATATTTACGTTATGTAATTGATTAGATTAGATTTGGGGCATTCAGAGTTGGATGCTCGTGGCAAGAGCGTGGTTTCAAATTGATTTGAGCGTTATTCGAGGTAAGTGGCTTGCCTAACCTTGTGTGGGGGAACTTTCCCATAGGATTTGGTACTGTTTGATATATGAGCACCGTGTACGTGCGATTACGAGTACGTACACAGGCTATTTTTTTTGTAAAAATTCGTTTTTCACTAATTCGTAGCCTGTTTTTCCTTATTTGAACTACACTGGTATATGTAATTACCTTGTTTAGATTAGGATAGCATGCCTACTTGTTTTAACTGTGTATTTGAACTATGTGCAACATGTTTAGTGAAACTCCTGTTTTCTTGGTTTGAACTTAGCCTAAAATGTAGATTTTCATTGCCGTAACTGTGATGTTTATCGGTTGAGCTGAATATTTACTTTGAGACTACATAACGCATTCCGGGAGATCCCCCAACATTGCATATTTACTTTGGGACTACAGACGTATTCCGGGAGATCCCCATGTACTGCATATTTATTTTGGGGCTACGAATGTATTTCGAGAGATCCCCCTATATTGCATATTTACTTTGGGACTACAGACGTATTCCGGGAGATCCCCATGTACTGCATATTTATTTTGGGGCTACGAATGTATTTCGAGAGATCCCCCTATATTGCATATTTACTTTGGGATTACAGACGTATTATAGGAGATCCCTCTGTACTGCATATTTACTTTACGGGACGGTATCCCGGGAGATCCCCTTGTTGCTATTTCTGAGCTGTAGACTATCATTGATTTCTATCCCTGTTGATATTCTGTAATTATTTTACCGCGATATTTCTTCCTGTCTTATTTCGTTATATTTTTACAAGTAGGGCCCTGACCTGGCCTCGTCGTTACTCGACCGAGGTTAGGCTTGGCACTTACTGGGTACCATTGTGGTGTACTCATGCCCTTTCCTGCACATGTTTTCTGTGTGCAGATCCAGGTACGAGCTATCAGCCACGGGTCTAGTGTGTGATTGCTGCTTTAGGAGACTTCAAGGTACTTCTGCTCGCGTCCGCATACCTCAGACTCCCCTTCTACCCCTTGTATAGAAATTTCCCATGTTTTTCTTCAAACACTTATGTATAGAGCAGTAGAGACTCTTAGAAGCTTGTGACTGGCAACATTCTGGGTTTTGGTGAGTGATGATCACTGTATATGCCGAGTGGCACTATTTCTGCGTATTTATTTCATCTGTTGGCTTTATCTGTATATTTTTCTTTAGTTTCTGCAATAATAGGCTTACCTAGTCGTAGAGACTAGGTTCCGTCATGACAGTTCATGGTGGGATAAATTGGGTCGTGACATAAATATGGACCTTGAAGCCGCAGGCGAGAAAAGACTCTTGCAGTTGAATGAGTTAGATGAGTTCAGGAAGCACTCTTATGAAAATTCTAAGCTTTACAAAGAAAAGACAAAAAGATGGCATGATAAGCATATCAAACCGCGTCACTTCGAGCCAGGACAACATGTATTATTGTTCAATTCTAGACAAAATCTATTTCCTGGGAAGTTAAAATCAAGATGGTCAGGCCCGTTTGAGGTAGTGAGAGTCATTCCTTATGGTGCAATTGAGCTGCGAGCTTTGAATGGTGAAAGAAATTTTTTGGTGAATGGACACATAATAAAGCATTATTGGGGAGGAATAATTGATTGTGAGAAGACCAAGGTTGTACTCGCTGATGAGTAAGTGAGATTCTACGTTGTGCCACGATGTTAAATCAGGCGCTTTGTTGGGAGGCAACCCATCTTTACTACTTTAGTTTATTTCTATTATTTTTTTCTTATTATTGTTGGAGTATTTGTTTTTGTTTTGTAGGATTATAAGCATAGGAAACAAAGCCATCGGAAGAGTTCAAAAGCGAGCGATGGTGAGAACTAAGTGTGGGGTTCCCACACAAAGGATCACACCTGGAAGAAGTCTGAGTATCCCATGAGCTGCTAATTCTTCGGCCTTTGGCTTACCAGGGAGTCTCTTTTACCCTCTTGTTATTTATAGTGTGCATTGAGGATATTGCACAATTTTAAGTGTGGGGTGAGGAGATTTTCTGGGTGATTTTCTGTGTTATCTTAGCTTAGTTGTAGTACTAGTTTTTGTAATAAAAAAAATGAAAAAATTAGAAAAAATTTGACTTCTCCCGAGAATGGATCTCATTCAACGGGTTTCTTGAGGGATTTAAATCTAAAGAAAAAACGGGCAAAAAGATTTTCTTTGTAGGTAGTGTAGTAATTCCTCCTTTTTTTTTGCGCCGCGGTTCTTTTCCAAGGGTTTTGTTTGAATCGGGTATAGGTAGTTTTATTTTTTTAGGAGTAGGAGCCATTGTGAGATGAACTGAATTGAAGCAAAATCTCTTGACTTTGTGATCACGCTCAACTCTGTCTTATAAAAATACTAGGCGGGCGTTGCAAATATAATCTGAGTATTTAGCCCAGAGTCGAATCCCACAAGGAATTAACCTATCAATTATTGTTGTTAGACTACTCGATTCTCAATAAAAAATTTCCCAAAGGTTATGAATATCAGTTTTCGGTATTTTTATTACTACAGCTGAATGAAATTAAATAAACTAAAAGACAACTAATATTGAGGTCTAAACAGATGCGATAAAGTTCTAAGGTTATGGTTTCCTCCGTTGGTGAACTTCTTTCTTGGATACTTCCTATAGTTTTGATTTAGTTGTCTCTATCAATCATGAACACTCCAGCTACCATAAATCTCTCTCAAGTAATTATGATAATTTACTAGACGCACTCTCTCAAGTTACGCTAGCTAGATTGCATTACAGCTCACTTTAGATTGCACCCGAGGTATCGTTATCTCTAATCCAACCTCTAAACCCTCGGTTATGACTCTCTTCTATACTCCGGGAGTGATGTTGTTCAAAAAACTACCTAAATATGCACTCTCTATCAAGTAGATACATAATAAATAGGCGCAGCTAGTTGAGGATCTTTTCAATTAACTACAACAAGAACGTAGTTGAACAAATAGAGATTAACAACCAACCAAAACTATATTAATATTGCAATAAAGTCATCCCCCAACGGGTTCCACCAAAACCTTAGATTAGAACAGTTATCTACTCATAACAATAATGAAAACTACAAAAGAATTCATGAACAATGATAAAAATCACAAAAGAAGGAGATATAAATTGATGCCTAATTGCCCTCCTTGCCTCTTGCCCTTGCTTTTCTTATTATAAACTCTAAAACTGGATAATCTACTCCTTTGGGTGAATTGAACCTTTTATAGTTTAAGTGGATTGGCCCTGAACTTCCAAAAGTACCCCTTTCAAAGTATTTTTCCCGTCTGGACTAGCGCGGGCGCGCTAGTCTCGCGCTACAGCCCGCGCTAATTGAGCTTAGCACTGCCCAGAAGATCACTGGACTAGCGCGGGCGCGCTAGTCTCGCGCTACAGCCCGCGCTAATTGAGCTTAGCACTGCCCAGAAGATCACTGGACTAGCGCGGGCGCGCTAGTCTCGCGCTAATGCCTATGCTAATGGGTTTTCCTACTGCCTAGAAAAATCTCCAGCCTTCAAATCACCTCGGAATTACCCCATGGCCTGTTATTCTTAAAATTCGCCCGGATCTGCGTCATAAGTCCTCAATAGCTTATTGTACTCCTGTGAAACACAAAAATCACCATTAGAGATAATTTATCATCATTTAACACACTTAAGACCGTGAAGCATCATTAAGTTAGAGTATAAATATATGCTAAACTATGTGAATTCATCCTATTATCAACACCCCACACTTAAATCATTGCTAGTCCTCGAGCAATCCACTACATCCTACAAGGTCTCTTTGCATCAATTACTCTCCTACGGTGTCCCACCACAAACATTTTACAAGCATTGTACCTAGTAGTGTAACATCTATGCCTCAAGCGATGACTCTCACATGCCATGCTAAATTACTTCCTCGAGATACTCTACCAGGAGGTCAAGATTTACCTCTTTTTCATAAATCACATGCCCTCACTTCACACAATTGAGAGTAGTTCCACAAAAGATAATAGTAAGAGCAACATGAACTTTTAAATCGAAAGAATTCACTCACTCTAAAAAAGAATAGTCGTATGTCACACAGATACGCCATAGGCTTGCCCGTAGTGTAGTACTCTACTAAGTGAGTTTGTTCAGTCTAAGATCAATATGTCTTTATTTGGTTGTAATGTAGGCTAAGGGGAGGGTAGGATACATTTGGGTATAGTGACTAACCTCCCTAAGAACTTTTAATACAATTACATTAACATTCAGCCCATTTTCATGTTTGGCCAAAATTTCCACCACTCTTTTTAATTTACCCCCAACATTTCATTAGGTGCATTTTTTTTTCTTCAACTCACCACCCATCAAGGACTATATTTATTCGTTGTCCTTCTTTCTTCCTGTATTTATTTAATTATTCTTTTTTCTTTTTTCAGTGGTGTTTATTCTTTTATGCTTCGCACCATCTTCCTATTTCGCTGATTCCACTCAAAAACCAGACCACCACCCCACACTTAGAATTTTACATGTTCTCTACAATTCAAGTGCTTGTAGGAGGTAATAGGTTCAAACAATCAGGCTATACAAAAAACTGGGTATGGTTTGTAATGTGGTTGCCAACAAAACATGCTTATGGGCTCAAAGGGGTTAACTATGGTGAATTGCAATAATGTGGATACATATTTATGTCTGGCTTAACAAAGAAATGCCTATATCACTTCTAAGACTGAACAGACTACTATTTCGCTTTGCACACACACGGGGCAAGTTCTAGGTATCAAATGTGGACATAGAGTATAATGTAAATACCTTACACATACATGGCACATAATTCACTCCAAATTGGTTCCTCAAGACACTCCATTGAGCATTTAAGTCTGCTACATTATGCAAAATTAAGGCATTCTACAAGAGTCAACCAATGAGCCTAAGCATCACACTCTAGGTTCTTTGGTGTTCGGGTGTAACACACCAAGGTATGTATTCTATCATTCATCTCCTTGCCCAAAAGAGTCCTAACAACTAAAAGTTAGAAAGACAACTAACTATACCCGATTCAAGATAAACCCTTGGAAAAGAACTGTGATCAAAAGAAAAACCAATGGAGAGTTACTACACTACCTACAAAGAAAATAAATTTATTTTTTGGTGTTTTCATTGGACTAACCTCCCTCAAGAAAACTACCTGAGAAGTCCGTCATCAGGAAGAGTCCACTACATTTTCTATTTTTTATTTTTTATTTTTTATGATTGACTTATACCCTCAAGAACCCCGTCGAATGGATCCGTCGTCGGGCCAAGATGACTTAATTGATTATACCCTATGTACAACACAACTAAAACAACAACAAAAAAAAACCTTAACTACAACTTAACGAAAATAAAACATGAAATACAATTCTACCAAGTGAAACAAAAAAATAAGGCAAACAACTAGCAAATGTACAACATACAACAAACAGGGAATCCTTCCCTCACCACACACTTATAATGTGGACATGTCCTCATGGACAATGAAAAGACAGAGTAAGGTAAGGGGACTTCCCTGACAGCTCAATCTTGGTCGGAGACAGTGACTGGGTTCACGTTGCAAGCACAACCCAGGGCACGTTGCCAACCTATAATCTTCTTTTCAGACTTCTTTTGCTGGGTGGCCATCTCATCAACTCGGGTCCCCAGTTCAGTCACTGAGGTTCTCAACCTGGCCACGTCTTGCTCTAGGTGATCCAACTGCTGTCCCCGGCTGGCCCTAGACAGGCCTCCAACGTCCACAGCTCGCTCCTCCTCCATGTGCTCAGTTTCCTCACCTCCCTGTTGATGCTCCTCCTTCGCTTTATCTTCCTCAGAGTCATGCCCCACTAATTCCTCATCTGCCGCCAATTCCTCCTTGCCCGTAGTAACTCTTTCAGCTCTAAAAGGGTGCACCTCAGGCACCCGACCATCTATAGCTAAGTCGCCTGGCACCCCAGCCGCAGCGCGCAATTGAGTAACAAGAGATGGATAGAAAAACCCATACCTTTGGACCTTCATGCGGACAAACATCTCTTCACCAAATTAAACACCCTCGAGGAATGTTCACCTCCGAAGTGTTTTTGGATGGCAAGAGTCGGCTGTTGATCAGGTACAACCAGCATTTGGCCTCAAACTTGAGGGCCGAGGAGTGAAATTTGCTCCCATATTTGTACCACTTCAACGCGACGCCCGGTCGACAAATGGTCGGGGTGAATGTACCCCAAGGAGTTATTTTTCCACTATAAGTCTGGTAGGCATCCACATAACCAGCCGCTGGTGGAGGTAGCCTGTACATTGTCCGAATGTTCTCCATTGAGGCATTAACCTGCCTTCTCCACACTGTTACCACATAGTTTTCGTGCTCCGGAGTGTTGGCATAAAATTCCCGGACAATCATGGCATTTTCCTCATCAGGTTCCTCAAAGAAAACTTCCAAGCGACGCTGCATTAACACCTCATACATTCTCGGGCAGTTCATCCTAATGGCTTCAGAGTCCATGGCCTGCTCAGGTTCAACTATCTTATCCTCTTTTTCAGCGAATCTGTCCTGAGCCTTCGCTGAGACAAACTTGTGGCTATTGAAAGGCCTCGAGTCAACTGATTTTCGGGGCCTTCCCCCGGTGGAGGCTCTTGCCGGACGACTCGAGGAGGCGTCTGTGGCTTGACGATTGCGTGGAGGCATGGTACCTACAATTAGCACAGTATTAGCTCAGTACAACAGGGTGACCCAACTATGGTTACTCAGACTTCACCACTAAATCGGTCACATTACTTCCCTCCTCTGGGGCCTTTCTACAAACATGTGGCGCGCATTAAAATTTTTAAACCCCAAGCACTCAATAATGGATATGAAGCACCACCACAATAATCCAAACATAATCACAACACCCCACACTTCATATGTCATCTCTTTTCAGTACAAATCAACTACTACCCAGTACGGCTACCAAATAAGAAAAAAAAACTACAATTTGTGTACACAATGGAAAAGAAAAACAAAGTTACAAAATAAAATAAAAATTAATGTGAGAAGTACATACCTGTAGAGTTGAAGGAGGGAGATGGAGTAATGGGGGTTGAAGAAGACTTAGAGATGGGAGTGCTTGAGTTATGGGTTTTCCTGCGTTTGGGGGGGGGGGGGGTAGAAAATTGATTGGGTGTTTGGGAAAATTACAAAATAAAAAAATTAACCCGAAACTTACCTATGTCGAGACGGTCTAGCGCGACCTTAGCGCGGGTGCGCTAGTCCAGGGGTTGAGGGACAGTGTAAAACCCCACTAGCGTGACCTCTAGCGCGAGAATAGCGCGGCCGCGCTAGTGGCGAAGTAGGCGAGCCAGTGAGAAACCTGACTAGCGCGACCTTAGCGCTAGCTTTGCAGGCGCGCTAGTCCAGGCGTCAACATAAATTATTCTTTTGTTTTTCTCTTTCTTGGGATCCTATGTTCACCCCTTTTCTCGCACACCTGCATATGTTAGTATTTTATAATATAAACACTATATGTATTGGGTTGCTTCCCAACCAACACTTGATTTAATATTGCGGCACGACGAGTAAAACAATCAATGGGTTGCCTCCCATGAAGCGCCTGATTTACCGTCGCGGCACGACGCAGAATGAGCGCAATTAAGGCTCGCTGAGCCTCTGAGGTTCAAGAAGATGCACCACAGCCAGATCACTGGTTTCATTCATCCCCACATACATTTTCAATATTTGTCCATTGACCTTGAAGGCGTTAGACCCATCTCAGCACCAGAAGGAAACACTTCGACCACTTTGAATGGTCCAAACCATTGGGACTTGAGCTTACCCGGAAACAACCTCAATATTGAATTGTAGAGCAATACTTTGTCTCCGGGTTTGAAATTTCATTCCACAATGTTTTTGTCGTGTAACCTCTTCATTCTCTCTTTATATAGCCTTGTGCTCTCAAAGGCTTGATGTCTGAACTCTTCCAACTCATTCAGCTCTGTGACTCGATTTTCTCCCGCAACATCGAGATTCATGTTCAACTGCTTTAATGCCTACCACGCTCGATGTTCTAGATCCACAGGCAGGTGACAGGCCTTACCAAATACCAACTTGTATGGAGACATACCAATTGGTGTTTTAAATGCAGTCCTATAGGCCCAAAGTGCGTCATCAAGCTTTTTCCCCCAATAAGTTCTTGTGGAGTTTACTGTTTTGGTCAGAACACTCTTGATTTCATGGTTTGATACCTCAACCTACCCGCTCATATGAGGGTGATAAGGGGTTTCCACCTTGTGGCGCACATCATACTTGGCTAGCAGCTTCTCAAAGACACGATTGCAAAAGTGAGTGCCTCCGTCACTAATAATAGCCCTTGGGGTCCCAAAACGGGTGAATATGTTTTTCTTCAAGAACCCCACCACCACTCTTGCATCATTGGTGGGGAACGCTGCAGCTTCTACCCATTCGTACATGTAGTCTACATCAACAAGTATGTACTTATTGCCGTAAGAGCTGTCAAAGGGACCCATGAAGTCAATCTCCCATACATCAAACACCTCCACTTCTTGTATTGGATTCATGGGCATCTCATGACGATGGGATATGTTCCCCATCCTTTGACATTCGTTACAGACCTTCACCCATCGGTGAGCATCTTTGAACACAGTAGGTCAGTAGAACCCGACCTTTAGCACCTTAGATGCTGTCCGAACTCCTCCAAAATGTCCTCCATATGGTGATGCATGACAAGCCTGCAAAACAGAAAATTGTTCCATCTCAGGGACACACCTCCGGATCATGTTATCAATGCAAATTTTAAACAAATGAGGTTCATCCCAATAGTAATTGCGGCAATCAATATAAAACCTTTTCTTTTGGACAGAAGAGAGTTCGTAAGGTTCAATACCACTTTCCAGGTAGTTTGAAATGTCTACATAACATGGCACATCCTTTACGCTCGTGGCGAGTAGCTGCTCGTCTGGAAAGGTTTCTAGAATATCCTCCGATTCAATTGCATTCTCAGCACCTTCAAGATGTTACAAGTGGTCAGCGACTTGGTTCTCCGTGCCCTTGCGGTCACGAATCTCCAAGTCAAATTCTTGAAGAAGCAACACCCAATGAATTAGGCGCGGTTTGGACTCTTTTTTCTCAACCAAGTATCTGATGGCTGCGTGATCAGTGTACACAGTCACCTTCGACCCGATCAAGTAAGACCTGAACTTGCCAAAGGCGAACACTACTGCCAACATCTTCTTTTCGGTCACCGTATAGTTCAGCTGAGCTCCACTTAAAGTCCTACTTGCGTAGTAAATTGGGTGCATTATTTTATCTTTGTGAGGACCCAACACGTCTCGCACTGTGTAGTCACTAGCATCACACTTGAGTTCAAACGGTTGCTCCCAGTCGGGTGCAATGATGATTGGGGCTGTGACTAACCTCTTTTTCAGCTCCTCAAACGCTACCCTGCAATCATTAGAAAACACAAAGGGGTTATCTTTTTCAAGAAACTTACATAGGGGGTTGGCGATCTTGGAGAAGTCTTTGATGAATCACCGGTAGAACCCGACATGCCCAAGGAAGCTACGTATAGCTCTAACTGATGTGGGAGGTGGAAGCTTTTTGATCGCATCGACTTTAGCTCAGTCCACCTCAATTCCCTTGCTTGACACCAAGTGCCCCAAGACGATCCCTTCTTGTACCATGAAATGGCACTTCTCCCAGTTACGCACAAGATTCGTCTCAATGAACCTTTTTAGGACGGGGGTCAGGTTTGCTAGGCACTACTCGAATGAATTTCCCACAACTGAGAAATCATCCATGAATAACTCCATGATGTCTTCGACCATGTCTGTGAATATGGCCATCATGCACCTTTAAAATGCGGCGGGTGCATTGCATAGGCCAAATGACATCCTTCTGAAGGCAAATACTTCATAGGGGCATGTGAAGGAGGTCTTTTCCCTGTCTTCCGGGGCGATTGAAATTTGGTTGTACCCCGAGTACCCATCCAGGAAACAAAAGTGAGACCTCCCTGCAAGCCTGTCGAGAATCTGATCAATGAAGGGAAGTAGAAAGTGGTCTTTACGGGTGCCAAGATTCAGCTTTCTGTAATCCATGCATATTCTCTATCCCGTGACGGTTCTTGTAGATATCAACTCATTTTGTCATTCTTTACAACCATCATGCCACCCATTTTTGGAACACATTGCACTGGGTTGACCCAACTGCTGTCAGAGATGGGGAAAATGATTCCAACATCTAACCACTTGATGATTTCTTTCTTCACCACTTCCTTCATGTTTGGGTTCAAGCGCCTTTGATGTTCCCTAGAAGGTCTGTGTCCCTCTTCCAGGAGAATCTTGTGCATGCAATATGCAGGGCTGATCCCTTTGATATCTGCCATGGTCCATCCAATGGCAGTCTTACACTCTGAGAGTACCTGTAACAACTAATTTTCCTGCACATCTAACAAACTGGATGAGATAATAACATGTAGCGTAGTATTAAAGCCTAGAAATGCGTACTTGAGATGGACTGGCAATAGTTTCAGCTCTAGGTTGGGCAGTTCTTCCACGGAGGGCTTGACTGGCGGGATATCTCTTTTCTATAAGTGCAATGGTTCAAACTCGAGAGCCCTCAGCCATACTCCTTTACCTTCAAGTGCTAACACCCACTCTACCAATTCCTCCCCGTTTACCTCATCTAAATTCATTAAACATGCAGCAAGGGGGTCCTCAATAGTTAAGGATGCATCATCTTCCTCCACTATCACATCCACAACATCAATTAGAGAGTAGTTGGCGAACTCACTCGATCGCCTCATGGATTTCTGCACATTGAATGTGATTTCTTCATCATTAAGCCTCATCTTGAGCTCCCCAGTCTCACAATCAATGAGAGCTCTGCCTGTGGCCAAAAATGGCCTGCCCAAGATTATGGGAATCTCTTCATCCACTCGATAGTCTAGTATCAAAAAGTCAACAAGGAACACAAACTTCCCCACTTGCACCAACACATCATTCAGAATACCCGACGGTCTCTTCACCGTCCTATCAGCTAGCTGCAGCAACACGGAAGTTGGTCTGGCTCTACCAATATCCAGTCTCTTATAAATGGCCAGGGGCATTAGATTAATGCTGACCCCCAAATCACACAGTGCTTTGGAAAAAGCCAAATTGCCAATGGTACAAAGAATTGTAAAACTCCCTGGATCAGACAACTTTTCTGCTATTGGTCGTGTTACCATAACACTGCAAGTCTGAGTTAAAGTCATAGTCGCTAAGTCTTGGAAATCAAACTTCCGGGACATCAAGTCCTTCATCATCTTCGTATACCTAGGCATCTCTTTCGGAGCATCAATCAGAGGAATGTTTACCTGTATCTGCTTCAGCATATCCGAGAACTTTTTGTAATGCTCATCCTTTTGGTATTTTGCCAGTCTTTGAGGGAATGGGGATGACGGCCTCTTCTTCCCAGTGATTTGGGATTTTTCTTTCTCAACTACCACCTCAACTACTGGCTCTAGGGTTATTTCCACTTCCTTTTCAGCCTCACTCTGCCCACTAGGTTCTTTTTCAACAGTTTGTACTGTTACCTTGGTCAAGTTTATGGAATCATCAAGTTCGATTGGCACTGGTACTAGAGTTTCTGCCTGCCTGCTTTCACGAGCCAATTCTTGTTCCAAGTCTAAGTCCCTGCCACTGCGGAGACTCACTACCATCATCTGCTTCGGGCACTGGTCCTTAGGAATCACCTGAGTATCTGCAGGTAAAGTCCCAAGAGGACGATTGTTCACTGCCATAGATATCTGGCCCAACTGCACTTCAATATTTTTAATAGCTGCATCATGTACATCTACTCTCTCACTCATTTTGGCAGTCGACCCAATCACCTCCCCGCGTGTTGTTGCTGAGGAGGGTGATATGCTTGCTGCTGATTTTGATTGTTATAACCTTGTGGCCTCTGATAAGGTGACACATTACCATGAGGTCTCATGGAACCCATGTTCCCATTGTTCTGTTGCTGGTGAGGTGGCCTATACGGTTGGACTTGCTGACTCTAGTTCTGTCCCCCTTGTCTCTGGCCTTCATAATTTGACACATAATTCATGTTTTCTGGGTAAGGAGGGTGATCACACTTTGAATTCCACTGATTACCAAATGGTTTACTAATGTAAGATGTGCATAAGCCTCCATTGGTTTTATCCACGATATGTACCTGCTGCTTTTGCCCTGATTCCTCCACCTTTTTAGTTAGTATGCTCATCTGTGTTAGCAAGGTGGCTACATTCTCAACAAGAGTATTGGATGGGTCGAAGGGCACTGAATGAACTACAGGAGTAATGGGCGCATTCCTGGTTGTCCACCCCGAATTCTGCGCCATTTTATCAAGCAGGATCTGGCTTTCCCTCCATGTTTTGCTCAAGAATGATCCACCAGCTGAAGCATCTACATTTGCCTTTACAGTATCCGCCAGACTCATATAAAAATGCTGCCCCAACATCTGCTCTGGAATACCATGGTGCGGACAGATAACCAACATTCCTTTAAATCGTTCCCATGTTTCCTGCAATGTTTCAACTGGCTTCTGTCTAAAGCTCAAGATTTCATCAATTTGTTGAGCTGTCCCTTTGGGTGGATGGAATTTTTTCACGAACTGCTTAACTAACTTCTCCCATGTGGTAATGGAATTAATGGGGAGCGAGTTTAGCCAAGTCTGGGCTGCTCCTGTCACTGAGAATGGAAACAACAATAGTTTTATCGCTTCCTGAGTGACGTTTGGCTGCCTCTGAGTCTTGCAAATCGACAGGAAATTCTTCAAATGCTGTTGGGGGTCCTCGATGTATGACCTTGAAAATAGTCCCTTGTTCGGCAGCATATTATTTGTAATCTGAAAGGACTCAGTCTGTATCTGAGGGACTAGAATCGCAGTGGCCGAATTCTCCGCCGTGGGTTGTGCCCAGTCATATAAAGGAGCCTCTGACCCTATCTGCGCAACTGGTTCTACCACGTCGTCCCCATTGTTGTTCCTGTTGTTTAGATCTTCCATGTCGGGTTCAAGTTGTTCAATTGATGATTGTTATTTTCTTTTCCGGTTGGCCCGGTTCAAGGCCTTGAAAACTTTCTCGGGGTCTGATAAGGCTTCAGATACTTCACCAGTTGTCGATGAGTTTCTAGGCATGCACCTGTACAACCAAGTTAGCAAACGTTAAAATTTCAATGTATAGATGAAAATTGAAGAAAATTGACTATACTTAAGAATTTTGTATTTCTTCCAACTCTAATTGATAACACCGTTAATTCCCCCCGGCAACGGCGCCAAAATTTGATCACGCTCAACTCTGTCTTATAAAAACACTAAGCGGGTGTTGCAAATATAATCTGAGTATTTAGCCCAGAGTCGAATCGCACAAGGAATAACCTATCAATTATTGTTGTTAGACTACTCGATTCTCAATAATCAATTTCCCAAAGGTTATGAATATCACTTTTCGGTATTTTTATTACTGCAGATGAATGAAATTAAATAAACTAAAAGACAACTAATATTGAGGTGTAAACAAATGCGATAAAAGTCTAAGGTTATGGTTTCCCCCGTTGGTGAACTTCTTTCTTGGACACTTCCTATAGTTTTGATTTAGTTGTCTCTATCAATCATGAACACTCCAGCTACCATAAATCTCTCTCAAGTAATTATGATAATTTACTAGACGCACTCTCTCAAGTTACGCTAGCTAGATTGCATTATAGCTCACCTTAGATTGTACCCGAGGTATCGTTATCTCTAATCCAACCTCTAAACCCTTGGTTATGACTCTCGTCTATACTCCGGGAGTGATGTTGTTCAAACAACTACCTAAATATGCACACTCTCTCAAGTAGATACATAATAAATAGGCACAACTAATTGAGGATCCTTTCAATTAACTACAACAAGAATGTAGTTGAACAAATAGAGATTAAAAACACCAAAACTATATTAATATCGCAATAAAGTCATCCCCCAATGGGTTCCACAAAAACCTTAGATTAGAACAGTTAGCTACTCATAACAATAATGAAAACTACAAAAGAATTCATGAAAAATGATAAAAATCACAAGAGAAGGAGATATGGATTGATTCCCAATTTCCCTCCTTGCCTCTTGCCCTTGCTTTTCTTATTCTAAACTCTAAACCTGGATAATCTACTCCTTTGGGCGAATTGAACCTTTTATAGGTTAAGTGGATTGGCCCCGAACTTCCAAAAGTTCCCCTTTCAAAGTATTTTTCCCGTAAGGACTAGCGCGGGCGCGCTAGTCTCGCGCTACAACCCGCGCTAATTGAGTTTAGCACTGCCCGAAAGATCATTGGACTAGCACGGGCGTGCTAGTCTCGCGCTAATGCCCGACGCTAATGGGGTTTCCTACTGCCTAGAAAAATCTCCAGCCTTCAAATCACCTCGAAATTACCCCATGGCCTGTTATTCTTCAAATTAGCATGGATCACTGTCATAAGTCCTCAATAGCTTATTGTACTCCTGTGAAATACAAAAATCACCATTAGAGCCAATTTATCATCATTTAACACACTTAAGACCGTGAAGCATCATTAAGTTAGAGTATAAATATATGCTAAACTATGTGAATTTAGCCTATTATCACTTTGTTATGCCTTGAGAATAGTGAGTACTTTGGTTGTGATGCTTAGGCTCAGGTTTTGACTCTTGTATAAGTACCTTAAATCGCATGATCGTAACTTTGCTTAACTGCTTTGACTAGAGTGTCTTGATGAGTCCAATCCCGAGTGAGTTATGTGCCATGTATGTGTGGGGTTTGTGTGTTATTCGGTGTATTGCATTTTATGTCTAGAACTTGCCTCGTGTATTTGCAAAGCGAAATAATAGCGTTGTTCAGTCTTGGAAGTGATATAGGCGTTTCTTTGTTGAGCCAACTATATATAGTTTACCTGCCTAATTGTGATGTATCGTAGTTAACCCCTTTGAGCCTGTAATCTTGTTTCTTTGGCAACCACATTACAAGACTTACCCTTATTAACTATCTATTTGAACCTTTTCACCTCTCATGAGCACTTGAATTGTTATGAATTGTTATGAACCTTTTGAGTGGAACTAATGAAATAAGGAGAAAGGTGCACTGTTTTGAAAAGAAAAAAATAAAAGCCACTTGAATTGAAAAAGAAAGAAACGAAAAAAATAGTTGTATTGTTGTGAAAAATATTCCTTGATAGTAGTGACTCTTGATGTAATTATACTTAAAGAAATATGGAGTTAATATACATTGATATGAAGGTGGACTTACGGTTTGACATAAGTATGTGGTTTGAATGTTAAAATATATATGTATTAAAGTGCTTAGGGAAGTATAGTCACTCTTATATCCAAATGTATCCTACCCGGCCCGCATTACTACAACCAATTAAAGTCCTTGTTGATACCCAATTTTTCCTCAAACTATTTTAAAATTTGCATATGTGCCTTCAAAATCACTTTTTATAATAACTAGTATTTTTCCATAATTTTCCATATTTTATTTAATTTCTTTTCCAATTTATTCAGTATTTTAAATTCAATAATTATTTATAAATTATATTATAAATAATTTCAAACTATTTCCTAGATCAGTATATCATTTTAATCCTACTAGGATTTAATTATTTCACAAATTATCCAATTTCGCATTATTTGGCTATAATTACAATAACTTTGCAGTTATAGCCTAATTGTACATTTTATACCATTCTATTCAATAATTAGTCATTTGATATTTTAAATATTAGTTAATTACCTTAATTTCACCTATTTAGCCTCATTTTCATTTTATGTAATTGTTAGGTATTTTTATTAATTTAATTGGGTACTTGATAATTAGCCCCTTTCTATTTAAAATCTAGCCTAAATCAAATCTGACCCCAACCCAATTGATACCAGCCCAATACCCAATCCCGATTAGACCAGTTACCCGACCCAGACCCTATAAACTCTTACCCGAACCCGGAACCCATCTACTTGGTCTAATCCTGACCGTTGATCCCCCAGATCAACGGTCCAAACGAGCCCTTTCCTTTTTTAATCCTAAATACCACTAACCCTATCTCATTTATGATATTCCGCCGCCTCAAACTCTTTCATATCCTCTCTTCTCTCAACCTAACCCTAGCCTCCTTCAACCACCACCTCCCTCGCCGGAAGTCATGGCCTCTCATCATCTAGCCTCTCCTTCACCCCACGCCAGTTTGACACTACCCTGAGGTCATCAGACGAACCTGGAGCGTTTCAACTCCTACCCATGGTCCTTCATGCCATTTTCCGGCCACCTCTGGCCATTCGAGTAAGATCTATGACCTTTGGGTTAAAACCAGTAACATTTTAAGGCTTTCTTATCTTTTCTGGGTTCTCTTCGAAACCGTAGTTCTTTAAACTTTCTGATTCTTTTAGATCTGTAACAAATATATACCTATTATGAGTTCTTTCCATGTCTTCTTTTAAAGATTCTTCAGGTTCCTAAACGATTTTTTAGTTTTCGAACAAGGGTTTTCAAAATCCCTTTCAAAACAGTCTTCTTTATAATTTCTTAGCATTATTTTATGATTCTACCATGTTTAAACGTTATTTGAGCCTTTCCATTTCATTTGAGTGATTTTTGATAAAAAGCCCCAAATTTCTTGGTTCAATATGTGAATCCGAGTTTATTTGCAATATTATTTTACCTGTTCTAGTATAACTACTTTGCCGTCATGAGTATCATGTGATTTTGTGATTTTTTCCCTATGCTTGCTGTTAGGGTTTCTGATACCTCGTCACTTCTGCCTAAATCATGATTGTCTGCTGGGTTCTTTAATTATTTGTTGTGTTCTGATATGAATCCCTAATTGAGTAATTAGGGTTTTTGATTTTTGCTTAATATGTGTTATTCCGTTTAAATCATCAATGTTTTTAACATTTTGAATCTTTGAATAACTGTGATTATTACTTTATTGATTTTACACAATATTCCCTACTGATTTTATGTATTTTTCTCATAGTTGTGATATTTTCCTTAAAGCTGTAATTTTGTGTATTTTCTCTATAACTCTTTACTGAATTTTGAATTACTTCCTTACTTGTATGATACTTTCCTTAGTTAGTATTGATTCCTTGTGATTTTCAATCTCATTCGTGATTCTTGTGACTAATTTCCAGAATTAAAGTTGTACTCTACCTTATCTATGTGTATGAATATGCTGTCAGTTATTTAATATGTACATTCCTTAATTATGTATTATGTACTTAGTCTTTATTACATGCCACATGCTTTTACTACTCATATATGGTAAAATCAGTCTTATAATTGATTGTTTTCCTTGTTTGATACAACTTGTACCCGTTTGAACTATGACTCCCTAATTAAAGGGAGTCCGGCTCTTGATTGATTCTAATTGGGTATTTTCCTATAACTATGTTAAATTTTCAAAACTATATATACTCTACTCTCTCATTAGCATAAGACACGAACAATACACTGTTCTGAACTCTCTCACACACATATACATTCTCTCTTGTTATTTTTGCTGGTTACTTGCTATTCTCAGTCGGCTGCAAGCCAGGACTGAGCAACTATACACTCTACTTCTCTGCACTCTACTGTTCTTCACTCTACTGCTCCTCACTCTGCACTTATTCTCTCATTTAACT
>ML311821.1:0-18696 GCA_005239505.1 Nicotiana paniculata | reverse complement strand
CCCGGGTGTCTCCTTTCGCGTATCTTTCGACGTATTTGCATCCTTTTAGCTCCGTTTCCATCTCCACTTCACCTACACATGAAATAAACTCCATTAAGCACATAACAAGTGTATTTTTATCATTAATGTGCAGAAAATATAAGGTATATTACATGTTAAACTATGCAATTTAGTCTCGCATCAATGGACAGCCCGTTGCATTGCCTTAGAGCATGAGAGAGATGACGCTTAGCAGTATTTGGACATGTTGCTGCAGTTCACTGGCTTCATGCCACAGGATGAGACTGCATACTCAAGGTCCAGTCGCATGAGTTTGACAGTTATTAGAAAGCATTTGGAGATATTGCACCCCGACATCACCGGCGAGACAGATGATCTACATATTTACCGGTATACGAAGTTGCTGCTGCTCCTTCTGTTTGGTGGGGTTTTGTTCCCGAACACTTCGGGGTACCTATTCAGCTTGCGATTTCTTCATCATCTTCAGCTGCTAGATGATTTACCCCAGTACAGCTGGGGTGCTGCTGTTCTCGCCTACATGTACAGGCATTTGTGTCGGGCGAGCATGGGCACCCAGCATGACGTATGTGGATTTTTGCCGCTTCTACAGGTGACAACATATTCGAATACCTCCATTTATTCCTATCCAATTCTATCTAATCAAAATTTATCTTAAATTTAATGTCAACTTTGTATGTTAGGTTTGGGCCTAGAGCGGTTCGTGCAGTTGCAGCCACCTCTACCACCATTACCTCTGGATGTACCACCTACGTTTCTCCTTCTAGCTAGGAGGTGGGTTCTCCGGGTGGATATGTACAAGATTACGATGCTCGGCATAATCTCCCTCTTTGCAGGGATGTGTTGGATATGCTGGAGGGCGCAGGTAAATGTGTACCTAAACTTACTTGGTATAGCTTCACATGTGTTGTGCATACTCACGTTTTCTGTTGTTATTTTATAGTTCATCTGGACGCCATAGAGCGACGACTTGATAGGTGGCCTTCTCGATTATTGCTCGGCCGGCTGAATGATTTGGAGCACTTCCGTCTCGCTGATGTGCTTCGATATTGTGGAGTATCATGCCACGGAGCGGGTACTTCGACAGTTTGGTTGTCCGCAGTATATACCGAGGGGGCCTACATGGGAGGCTACACATTATCAGCGGGATGATCGTTCTAGGGTGGACGATGTATATGTAGCATGGCTAGAGGAGCAGGTCCATACTTGGGACCAACGAGCTGACCTGATTCCGCCTCCCCCTTCACTGATCCAGACGGAGACTATTCAGCTTTATATTCCCTGGTACTGCCGCGTTACCCAACTTTTTGTCGGGAATCCCATTCATCAAGTTGGCGGTCAGTACGTTCCATACGCCGGGCGGCACGAGACCCTGGTATATTTTCTGTTATTATTAAATATATAATTGTAACTTAATGCAATATCTGTAGTTTATATTTTATACGTTGTGCAGGCTATTGGACTACATATAGTTTACCAGATGGGACTGCAGATGCAGCAGCATGCCGGTGAGGGAACGGCCGCTATGCACGATTACGGGCAGCAGTTTGCAGAGGTGGCTGCCCGAACACTGCAGCGAGCTCGAGAGGACCAGCACTTGGGACACGACCCTGCTTATGTTGCCAGATCAGTACCAACGAGGCAGGGGTGTCGCACGAGATGGGGGTGTCGCAGGGGTCGTGGTGGGCGGCGAGGAGGTGGTCCCCAGCAAGGGGTCGTGGAGGTCCTTGTTGATGATGTTGATGCTGATCTGCGGGGTGACCTACATGAGCTGCACGAGTATCCCAGTAGCATGCCATCATACAACCTTGGTATGCATCTCACTCCGAGGACTTCGCAGGTGACCCCGTCAGGTCCATTATTGATCACGGGCACGGACCTTACCGGAGAGGATTGGGATTCATACTTCCCCGGCCCATCGACCACTGTTGAGGATCGGCCGACCCGAGATTTGGATAGTGGGCACTGACTGAGTTATGGCTCATCATCACAAGCGCATATATGGTTTTATTAGTATTGAATTTAAATTTGTTTTTACTTTTCTCATTTATTTTCCATAACTTTATTATTTTCCTTATTAAGGCTGCATCCCCGCCCGTCATGGATGCCCATTCGTGCGATGCTGATATTGCTGCGACGGATGATTTTATTTAGGAACCCGACGAGACCATGGTAAGACAATCTAAATTTTTGTGACTTAATATATACTTTCCTATACTGAGCTGACTTATTCTTCTGTAGGTTTCTACTGGACCGACGGCCCCTTCTACCGATCCTGCCAGCACCACTTATGATTATGCTGCAGCGCATCCTGCTATAAAGAGGCGACGTGATGAGGATGATCCTGATAGCATTGTCGGGCGGGATGGGATGCGCCTCAGGCCAGCGGCTGCGTTGAAGCACACAGGATGTGGGAAGCATTGATTTTTTTTGTTTGTGTATTTTATGTAAATATTATTTTATGAATAATAACAACAATTTTTATGTTTACATAATATGTGCATTATGTTTTTATTTTCCCGTTCTTTCTTTATTTTAATACTACAACACAAACACAAACATAGCAACTTAACATAATTTAGATTCAGTACAACTAATGAAAATACATGACACGGAAAACATAAAGATAAAGTAGTACACTAAACACATACATGTCATTGTTTAGTCACTGCCTCCCGTTATTTTCTGCTCCAACCACTTAAATTTATCTTCCAGCTTATTTTTTTCCAATTATGTCTCTTTCAGTTTCTCCTTCAACTCCAAAATTTCTCGTTTGTATTCTCTTTCATATTCCCACTGTTTTAAGGTCAAATTATGAAGAAACTGCAAAGATTATTTGTAGCATTCCTGATTACAGGGATCATCAATCCATACCTCAAAATTACAAAAAATTTCGTCGGGAACCCAATAAAACTTGTTCACACACATCTAGTAGCGGCGTCCAACTTCACCATCATCCCAACATTCATTCATCATGCATTTTTTTCCGCACTCTCACCTTAGTACATAAAGGCGTTCAGACATTTGTTAAACCGTAAAAAAAAACCTTGCTTTTGTGGAAAGTTTTGCTATTGGTTATTGTTAAGCGCAGGAAATAACTAGAATGCGCCCGTTATTTATAGGAAAGACAATACACATAACATAGTATTTAACCGCGCTATATATATTCACATAACGTAGTATTTAACCGCGCTATATATATTCACATAACGTAGTATTTAACCGCGCTATGCTTTGCGTGTAAAATATTATGTCGGATACAAAACAATTTTTCTTAGGCGGACAACTTTTCAGTTCGACAAGACAACACGCATAACGTAGTATTTAACCGCGATATATATATATATTCACATAACGTAGTATTTATCAAAAATCTACTTTTAACTCAACTATTTTTTAACAAGATTTATCAAATATATTTATGTTTTTGTCCGTTTTTTAATCCAATACTATTTTTTATTACATGAACGGGAGGGAGAAATGCATTAATTTACTCAACTGGAAAATGCTAAATATCAATAAAATTTAACAACAATGAAAACATAATTTTATTTGATACATCTTCCAACATAAACAAAACAGCTACTTATTACAACATAAACTCATTGATAGTTGGGAACATTAGAAGAACACCCACCACGAGCTTGATTACCACCCCCATCCAAACCAGCCGAAGGACATTTCCGATGGTCGTGTCCTGTTTGCGAGCATATACCATATTTGCGTGCATAAACAGTATCGCTAACATCCATTTGGTTCTGTATACGCGTTCTCTTCTGCACTTGTATTCGACGCAAATATTCCTTGTTACACACCATTTTAAATAGTTCCGGCGGCCAATAATGCTCAGCACCCACTGGATGAAACTGCCCATTATAGGTGTTTAAGTAAGCAGCAACACTATATTGTTTATCAACGTAGTTAGTTGGCCCTAAACCAACATGTTGAAAGCACCTCATGGAATGTGATCACGACATGTGGTAGATGTGTCATTTTCCACAAGAGCAAAACCTTCTAGATTCATTTATGGTATGTACATTATTCTCCGATTTTGATGGATAGCGGTGCGAACTTCAAAAATATTTCTGTCGTGATCATACTGCAAAAATGAATGCCAATGTGCTCGCCGCCTATATTTCTCAAATCTCTTCACCGCACTAGCATAAATTCAACACCCCTTTCCATCAATGACGTTGCAGTTGCAGCCCTTTCAACAAACCTCTCTGCCATTTGCTTGAATGAAATCCGCACCATGGCAGTGACAGACAATCCTCTTGCCGACTTTAATAACCCGTTGAAAGATTCTGACATGTTTGTAATCAGAATTCCCCATATTCTTCCACCATCCGCATGCAAAGTCCACTTGTGAAGCTCGTGTCGCATCAACCAATGATAGGCTCTCTCGTCTTCCTGCCTGATAGATTTCATGTGCCTCCGAAATTTATGCTCTTGGTGGTCTGTTGCTGCCATCCACATCAAATCATCCAGGTCCTTGTTGGGATGTGCCTTCTGGAAATTGGCCTTCAAGTGCCTCACACGGTAACGGTGGTAGGCATAAGGTTTTTTCCATGTAGGCAAGTTCTCTACAGAACTTAAGATACTACCATGCCGATCAAATATTAGACAATTACCGGAACACTGTTTGATAACGTGTTCTTTCAAATGGTTCAAAAATAGCGCCCACGTCTCTTGGCTTTCATTGGCACAAATAGCAAAAGCTAGAGGAAATATTTGTCCATTAGCATCTACTACAACGGCTACCAACAACTTGATATCATACTTTTCATAGACATAAGTTCCGTCTATGGATATTACCGGCCGGCAATGCGGAAAACCATCAATTGCTGGTTTAAATGACCAGAACACGTAATTGAATATATATTCTGGTTTTCCAGGACTCTGCTCTAGCTTCCATTCAACAACCGTCCTGGGGTTAAAGTATTGCAGTGCCGCCATGTACCTGGGTAGAGCTGTAAATGACTTATCCTAGTTACCATAAATAATTTCAAACGCACGTTTGCGCCCGAGAAATGCCTTTCTTTTGGTAATGGTATGGCCATATTCCTGGTGGACTGATGTAATGCACTCTTTGATTTTATACCTTATGGACGCTTCAAGGTGTGGATTAAGGACAAGAGAAATCAAGTCAATATCCAAGTTGAAGTGATTCCCATTGAATGTGTCCATTTTACATCTGTGGGTGGGAATGTATTTACGCACTTGCCACAAACCTGTTTTCTTCTTGCTCGCACGCAACATCCAATGACAACCCGTAAACCATCTGCAACAAACAACCTTGTATACCTCCGGAGTTGACTCTCATACCATCATCTCACGACACTCTTTCACGTTGTGCATTTTTGACGCCCTACTTATGCGCGTTTTATCAGGAAAAAGCATGCCCTTTGCCAACACCGTTGGTCTAGAATCATCCCACATTGCTGTCCGAATTTCATCAAAATCCCTTGTGAGAGCATCCGCATCCGGCACACTTGGAAAGTTATCAAGGTAGGGAATCTTCCTTGAATGAAACAACACTTGGGACTCGCAAACTCTTGGTCTAACGGGGGGTGGAACATGCTCCCTCGTCAAATCAGGTCCTTCATTCTCATCCTCTTGATCACCATCCTCACGAGGGAAGGGTGTGTCGCCTCCGGAATCATCAACATTATTGTCATAATCACAGTTCTCTTCCTCACTTTGTGCATCTGCCAGATCCCGATTTAATATGTCGTCTTCGGGCAATTGAGTGAGGACAGGTGGTTCAACTTGCTCGTTTTCACTGCACAAACAACAAAATAATAAGCTACTGAAATTAATAAATACTTTCCATATAGTTGTATCACTTCACTTACAAGTCGTAATGTGATGACATTTCATGATGGACAGTTTCCTGTTGGTGATGACTCCCGGATGGACCACCATGATCCAACACACCAAAACTAGGCATATTCCAAATGGGCGTGGGTTCATAACTTGTAAAATTCATATATGGCCGGTACCCCATGTGGAATATATGAGCGTTAATACAAATTAAATACAACAATAATATACACCATAACACAAAGAAAAATTGAAGTTTACCACTCGTCTTGTGGATTATTTAAAGCAGAAGAGAAGTTATTTCCTCGCTGCTCATTCGCCGGTGGTGATAAGTTTAAATCAAGCAAACTCTTTCATCCGGAACCTGTCTGGCAAAAACTGCTCCAGAATAACCACCTGATGACTGGGGATTATCCCTACTATGCGCAATCTCATTATTGGGAACGTCTTCAACCTTGACATGCATTTCCAACATTTTTATTACAAGAAATTCCCTGTATTCATCCGGAGTCCTCAAAAAATCTCTCAAAGTTTCATCATTGTCGATGTTAAACTCAGCGTAACAAGCAACCCCTTACAGAGTGACGGAATACCGATATCTTCCGGTTACTTTAAGGTTCACTGAACGTTTCCTCACACTTATTTTATTACATAACAACGACACCAATCTATCGTACTCTATTGTAAGTGGCAATTTAACATGACACTGTGGAGATAAACTATAGCTCACAGAATTATTCGCCACCACAACCTCAACCCCCCAATATTATGAAACCCTTATTTTTCGCTCTTCAGGCATTATGAAAAAATGCTTGAGAATTTAACAAGAAAAATTTGAACATGAGTTAGAATATTTTTTGAATGGAAAGTTGTAAAATCCTAACGCCTTTAAATAAGGCCATCCTAGCTCAGGGGGACTGAATTTTTGAGGTATAGCGCTCTTTTAAAGGGCGCTATAGCCATTTGAATTATTGTTATGTCAGTTAAACGCAGGGGACTTATTGGTGGGCCCACAAAATAGGTATAGCGCGCTTTATAACTGCGCTATGCATATATAGCGTGGTTATTAAAGGCGCTATACATATTTGTCACATCAGCCAAGCATAGCGCAGTTTATACATGCGTTACACATATATAATGTTGTTTTAAACCGCGCTATACTTTAATGGTCAAAACACCGTTAAAGTATAGTGCGGTTTAAAACCGCATTATATATACAATGGTCACTCTTTTTTTTTAGGCACATTTATGTCACACTTGTCCAAAAAAATCACATTTAGGTACCGGACTCTAGTATTTCCTTTCCTTTTTATCGTCTTACAACTATCAAGAAAAAGGGAAGCTAGAAACTCCTAGTAACAGACAAATTCCCAGCATCGTCATTCTCAAAATAATAGTAATATTAATAGTTTTGTGATGTACATAAAATGAAGATGAATTTCTGCATATGCCACTATAGTTACCTGATTTTGAATGTAATGTTAGTTGCTTCTCGATAACGAGTGAAATGATACAGTCCCCGTTTGACTTGCATGCATATTTTCTTACTAGAATTAAGTAAAAGATGTTTATATATAATCAATAGAGTGAGACAGTTCGGAAAAAAAAAAGTATACTTCCTTGCTCATTTGATCTACTAATAAAATCTGGACAATTATTTATTATTTAAAAGAAGCAGATAGTAGTCTTACATAAAGACGTGCAATTAGAGATTTTAAAGAAAGTATTAGCTTCACTGAAATGCCTTAATCGAAAACATCATACTGACACAATATTCAAACAGGACTTGAGTAACATTAATATTGCAGAAAACATAGGAAAACATCATGTATAAGCTTATATGGCACAATGTTCAAAAGTATGACACTTCAATCAAGGGCAACTTTGGAAGATTCACCCTCGCTCATGCTACAGAATATAAGGACGGAAAAAATATGGATAAAAATCCATCACCTCATTTATCACTATGATATAGAAGTCAAAAACAGGAACTTGCATTCCGAGCAAAGGACCTATGTTCGTGAATTCAGTGCAAGTTTACTTGATGCAACCTATATGTTTCCCTTCAGTCACGACATCATTTTCCTGCAGAAGAAGAATCTGGGAGGCTCTGCAAAAACTTTGCTCTTGCAGCAGGATCAGTGGAAAATCGACCCAACACAGCAAATGTGGCTGTGTTGCTTCCAAACTTCTCAATTCCTCTTGATATCATACAGGTGTGATTTGCTTCCACGACTACTATTATGTCTTCACCTAAGAGCGATGAAACAGTCTCAGCTATCTGCCTTGTAAGTCTTTCCTGTACTTGGAGTTTAAAGCCATAAAAATGTACTACTGATTGCAATAGGGCTCTTCCAACTGGATTCAGTCCATCCAAAGAGTAATAACCAATGTGCACAACACCTTGGAAAGGAAGTAGATGATGTTCGCACTGAGACCAGAACGTAAAATTGAGCTCAGAGCAGATACCATCTTTTAAACTACCAACCTGACCAGAATGACTTCGAGTATCTATTCTATTTCGAACAAAGCCATTCAGTTTCATCTCCACATTAGAATTACTAAAGTTCATGAACCACTTCACGAACCGAGATGGTGTTCCTACAAGCTCTTCCCTTGACGTGTCCTCACCCAGAGACTTAAGTATTGAAAGCACTGCATTTGTCATAGCTGAATTTGCTTGTCCCAACCTGCCAAAAGATTGAGACGGGCACCATGATTGGTCGGAGAGCATTGGGTGGGCACTTTCTATGCTTATACCTCTAAATTTCAGAAGACTTAAAAAATCAGTCCAAACATCAGCTTTTTCATCCTCAAAAACACCAGAACCAGAGGTGACAATTATCTTTACCCATCCTTGGGGAGTCGAGTCGAGAAAGGCTGTTTTGAAATTTGGGAAATGAATATGCGAACACTGTAGAACCACAGCAACACCTGTTGGCTTAATTCCATGCTGCAAAGCAGCACAAATTTCATCAGCAAGGCGCTGTGGACTTTGGAGCCGTTTTGCAAAAATATCAGCCACTCGAGAGAGCTTGCTTAGTCCTACAACCCTTTGTCCGGATGGAACATAACCTACATGACACTTGACCTGGAACGGGAGCAAGCAAGACTCACAGTATGAGAAGAGATCAAGATCTCGAACGATCACAAGCCCACCAACTCCTCCAGCCTGACCACTTCCACCTTCCAATCCAGCTTCAGGGAATAAAGCGCCATGAACAATATCGTTCACTTTTTGTTTGTAACCTTCATTCAACAAAAAGATGAAAGACTAGAGTCAGACAGTAGCGTAAACCATCAATCAACCAACCCAGGTACAATTAAAAAATATCAGCTTTTTTCATGCTACTACAAGATGTAGATTTCCTCCGCATACAGCATGTCGGATTCCACGGCTAACTAGCACAATATAGAAAGAAACTAATGACTTGGACTGCTTTATTATAATATTAGGAATTCAAAAAGTGCAACGCTGAATCCATCTAGAAAATGTGAAATAGAGAAAGCTCATGCCTGCCATTCAAAGACAACTTTTTTTCTGGAAGGTTTATAAGCACAGGGGACAGTGGAAAGCTGGAAAATCCACAAGGAAGTTATGGCAAACGATTTGGAGGTACTGGAACTTGAGATGTTTTGTGGGGTTGGAAACAACCATCTCTAACCTGAAATCCGTGTGAAGTTTGAGGCAGTCATTGCTTCAATTCACCGTATCCTCTAGTTACAAGACGAAAATAATTACTCCATCTGATATAATGAAGAACTCTCATAACTGCAAGTACTTTTACACCTTGATTTGCCTCTCTTTCCCCAAGTGTCCATCTATATAACTTTTATGAAGTATCTAACGCTACAAAAGATGTTAGCTACGACAAAGTTTGTTTCTCTGATTAACCTAACCCCACCACCCTACCCCTTCTCTTTCCTTTTACACATACAGGAACAAAGTGTTCATGATTGCAGAAGCTTCACTAAACAAAAAAAAAAGATCAATTCAGTAAAATCTGGATACCCTATCACTATTGGTTGCCAAACTTACTTAACTTTCAGATAAAAATCATATCTTTGGGCATTTTCCAACAAGGGCAACACATAAACAAATAATATGAAACAGATACTATTTCAGCAGTACTTACTAATAGTAAGCCAATTTATTATTGTTTGTGACTTTGAAACTACAAATCCAAACTAACAAGCCATATGCACATGCTCCACTTTCCCCATATCTCATGGACAGGAAAAAGGAAGCAGATCAAAGAGTCAAATCCAGGATCTGAACATAATATTATCATACCCCATTTGATTTATCTATTATTTACAATACTTATATACAGAGTTCGAGCCAAAGCTAATAAAAATCAAATCTTGAGCATATTAAAACGTTAAAAATTCAAAAGGGTGTAAAGAATTTTCACCTCTAGTTCCTTCACGAAGAGCCTTAGCAACACGAAAAGGAGTTTTTTTAATGCCTTCCCTATTAATATCTTCACCCAAACCTTGCAAAAGGACTTTTACAGCATCCGTAATAGCAACAGTTTCAGGCTGAACCTCAAACCCAAGCTCAAGATTTACTTCATTCTCTATTTCTGAATGATAGTGTCCATCTAATGCCGTCATTGAACACAAAGACAATAAAAATATAACAGATCTTAATACACAATTAACCACCTGAATATCAGGTAATGAAGAAAGGAATAAAAGGAGAAAATTGAAGAAAGGATTTTAGCCAAAGATTCCAAATTTGAGACACTCAAATGAGGAAAATTTGACCAAAAATTCAATAAAGAGATACGGAAGGAATGGGTAGTGTAGGCTCTTATTTTGAGAATTTTTCTATTTCTATTATATAGAAGAGCGAGGATGGTCGATCAGGGGCAAAGCTGACATTTTACATCTTAATTATCATTTTTTTCAGTCATATATTTAAACGTTCTCATTCTTGGTTCTAAAAAGGGTCAAAAATATCCTTGAACTATTTGAAATAGCTTAAAAATACCTTCTGTTTATTTTTGGTACCAAAAGTATTTCTGCCGTCTATATTTTCGACTACAAATACCCCTTAAACCGTTAGTCTTGCCATTGAAACTGACATGACAGTCTAACTGGGTTAAATTTGCTTACTTGGTCATCCACTTAAGTAATATAGCAAGACAAAATTATTATTTTGGAAAAATTATTTTTCCAGAAATTTTTATTAATAGACAAGATCAACACTTATTTTGAAAAAAGTAAAAGAAAAATTCGAAAAAATTATTCATTTCAGAATTTTCTTTATCAAAATATAAAATCAACACTTATTCAGAAAAAAGTAAAAAAATTCCAAAAAAAAATATTTATTTATTCAAATATTATATATAATATACAAAATAAATTATTTTGAACGTGCTTTATTATATTGTTCCTGATATTTTTACTTTTTCGGAATAAGTGTTTGACCGTGAAAATTTTAAATTTCACTTGAAGTTGAATTTCAGAATTTTTAAAAATTTGAAAACTCCAAATATTATAAGAACTTCGGATGAACTAATTGATACTTATAGTAGAGGTGTATCTTTTGTGAAGCTATAACAGATAAACATCTAAAAATTTAGATCAAACTAATCATAAATAAATTCACTAAAGAGAACAATGGAGTTTTTTCACAATTGATTGTACCTATGCATGTTTTATTTTGATTATCTGGTGCCAAAGATGTTCTTTGAGAGGTCGGTTTTAGAAATCTGAGTGGTCTACAATGTTCTTGAGATTTTTCCCTTTCATTTTGGCTCTTTTTTAAACTAAGTTTGCATATGCTTATGCTCATTCACCATTTTGTGTCAATTTGTTAGCAATCTGTGGTACTAAAGGAACTCAATGGGAATAGAAAAAGGATATGTGAACCAATAATTCTGATTGCTTTTTATGGTAATGTCTTGTTTGTTTTCCTGAGCAGAGATTGGCACTTTTTACTATGTCGTTTTGTGGCATATTATGGTCGATAACATAATAATATGAATTTAAAATCCTCTCTTATTTTAATGGAAAGTGGATGAAGTAATTTGAGAATGAAGGTCACAACAATGGTGACTAGAGGAAGAGGATGATACAGTCGAGGAAGAGAGAAGATAGAGAGAAGAGGAAGGCCAAAATTATTATTATTCAACTTAATCTCAAAATCAGTGTTCTGTACAATATATATATATGTGTGTGTGTGTGTGTGTGTGTGTGTGTGTGTGAGATTAATGACTAATCTAACATTTAACTAATTAACTAACTCTAACAGTGATTATAACTAATTAACTACCTATATATTAAAATTACTTAATTGACCTTCTTATCTTTCTTTAACATTCCTCCTCAAGCTAGAGGGCATAAAAACATTAAATGTCCCTAGCTTGGAAACTAAATATTGATGTTGAACTCTATTTAGTCTTTTTGTGAATATATCTGTTGGTTGATCTTTTGTAGGAATATACTCAGTCTTGACCATGCCTTGTTGTATCTTTTCCCTTATAAAATGATAATTTATTTCTATGTGGTTGGTCCTCTCATGATAGAATGGATTTGCTGCTATTTGAATTGCAGCTTTGCTATCGCAAAATATGGTAACTGGTTGTGTGATTATCACATCAACTTCCTTTAATAACCCAAGTATCCATGTTAGTTCAGCAACAGTAGAGGCTAGGCTTCTATATTCTGCTTCAGCCGAGATTCTTGAGATTGTAGTTTGTTTCTTTGATTTCCAAGATACTAGAGACTCACCAAGCTTGATTGAATAATCTGTGACTGACTTCCTTGAATGTGAGCAAGCTGCCCAGTCAACATCACAGTAGGCTGTTATTGTTTCGTTGTTGTTACTGGATAACAGAATACCTTGACCGGGTTGATTTTTGACATATCTCACAATTCTTATTGTTGCTTCCATATGAGATATTTTTGGTTGTTGTTGATACTGACTCAGAGTTTATACGCTGTAAGATATATCAGGCCTAGTCACAGTCAGATATAACAATTTGCCTATGAGTCTTTGATAACTACCTTGATCAATCAAGACAGTGTCTTCTGCAAGTTTGTCTTGGAAAAATTGTTCATCATATTCTCTTGTAGTGAGCTTTATATTTGTATTCATAGGTGTATTAACAGGTTTAGCGGCTGACAATCCAAGTTCAGATATTAATTCCAAAGCATACTTCCTCTGATGCATCAAGACACCTTGTTCTGATCTTGCAAATTCTATCCCAAGAAAATACTTCAGCTCTCCTAAATCCTTCATTTTAAAAGTCTATTGAAGAGCTTCTTTTGTATCTTGTATGAGCTTTAGATTATCTTCTGTTAACAACATATCATCCACATATACCAACACCACAACAGTTCCATTTTTTGTTTTCTTCACAAATAAGGAGTGATCAGGACTCTGTCTGAACTGGAATTTTATCAAAGCTTCAATTAACTTTGAATTTCACTGTCTAGGTGCTTGTTTAAGCCCATACAAGAATTTTTTGTCTACATACACTATGCTCCCCCTGACTCTTAAATCCTTGTGGAAGATCCATATAGATTTCATCATATAAATCACCTTATAGGAATGCATTGTAGACATCCATTTGATGTACATGCCATTTCCTAAATGATGCTTGTGCTAGCACAGTTCTAACAGTAACCATTTTAACAACTGGTGAAAATATTTCTTGATAGTCTATATCTTCCTTTTGGCTATAGCCTTTAGCTATCAGCCTGGCTTTGAACCTTTCTATTTCACCGGTGACTTTATATTTGACTTTGTATATCCACTTACAACCTATATGTGTTTTTCCTTCTGGCAATGTAACAATTTCCCAAGTGTTGTTATGTTCAAGTACCTCAATCTCTAACTGCATTGAATCAACCCACCTAGGATCCTTGACTGCTTCTGCATATGTACCAGGTTCAGTTGTAGTGGACATTGTTGATATGTAAGCCTTGTACTTTGTTGAGATGTTTTCATAGGACAAGTAGTCTGATATTGGGTAATTGACATCATGATGTACATTTAGGGACACAAAATCTTTCATCCATATTGGTGGATATTTTTCTCTTCCAGACCTTCTATTGTTTTGTATATCTTGCTGATTTTCTCCTGAGACTGCAGAAGGAAGAGGTGATGTTTGGTTCTGTTCCATGTTTTCAGTAGTATGAAATTCCAGGTTGTCTGCTCTTGATTGTGCATTCTGATCCTGAACTCCATCTCTTGTATAACCAGAACCATAGTCTTGATTATTACAATCTTGGTTGTGTGAGTTTTGTGGGGAACTAGCAGCCTGGTATTCTTCAACTCTTCTATTGTCTAGATAGGGATGAGATAGGAATATAGTAGAAGAAGAGGTTGTGGCATTCTTGAAAGGAAATACATTTTCCCTGAAAGTTACTTCTCTGCTTACAAAGAAATAACAAGTAGTTAAATCATATAATATGTAACCTTTTTGTACCTTTGAATATCCCATTAAAACTGCAGATTTAGCTCTTGGTTTGAGCTTGTCTGTTTCCTGTAAAAAATTTGCATAACACAAGCACCCTATAACTCTTAAATGAATCAGAGAAGGCTTCCTTTTGTACAATTTTTCAAATGGTGATACTCCTAAAATTGATGAAGGCAGTCTATTAATTATATATACAGCAGCTAAAATACAATGACCCCAAAATTTGATAGGAATATTAGCTTGCAATCTTATTGCTCTGGTTACTTCTAGTATGTGCTTATGTTTTCTCTCAGCTACTCCATTTTGTTGCGGAGTATAAGCACGTGTTCTCTGATGAATTATTCCTAACTTGTTAAACACACTGTTACAAACACTATTGAAAAATTCTGTTCCATTGTCTATTCTTATTATTTTTACTGTTGTGTTAAACTGTGTTTGTACATATATTGAAGAAACACACATATCAGATTTGAGTTTCAACAAATATACCCAAGTCATTCTAGAATAGTCATCTACTATTGTTAAGAAAAACTTATTTCCATCAAAAGTAGGAATCTTATAAGGACCCCAAATATCCATATGAATCAATTCAAAACAAGTATTACTTTTGATACAGCTTGCTGGAAAGGGTAATCTAACTTGTTTTGCACAAGGACACACATTACAACTATTCACTACTTCTGCTATAGATTCAGTACTAGTTTGAATTATTTTCTTAAGAACAGACAAAGACACATGTCCAAATCTTTTATGCCATAGACTTATATCTTCTCTACTAAGTAAATTCTTGGCAAGGAAACTGAAATTCATGTCTTTATTAGCCAGTTGACTCAGTAGGATGTATAGCCCATCTCTCTCTTTACCAATCTCCTTCACTCTCCCATTGAAGAGATCCTGAAAAATACAGAAATGAGGGTAGAAGGTTGCTACACAGGCTAGTTCCTTAGTCATTTTTTACACAGACATCAAATTGAATTTGAATTGTGGTAAATGAAATACATTACTAAGTGTACTTCTACTAGAAATTGAGCTAGTACCAGTGTGTATAACATTTGATATCTCTCCATTAGGTAGACATACTCTTTTAGGATTACTATTTTTAACTATTGAGTCTTGATTTAACATTTTAATATCAGATACCATATGATTTGTAGCCCCAGTGTCAATAATCCATTCGTTTGGAAAATTTGAAGTTAGTAATGCAGTATTCATACCTGTTGCATTAGCTGCAGAACTAGTGTTGCTACTTTTAGGATTGGCCTTGTTTAGAATTTGTAAGATTTGTTCATATTGATCCTTGGTGAAAGCTCCTATTTGTGGTGCTGCTTGCAATCCAGATTAAAACCCATTAGTCCCATTGCTTATCTGTTAACTATTTGTCATCTGAGCAGTTTGATTTGGTACTTCTGTTAGGACATTATATGCAGCTGGACCTCTTGTTCCATTGTTATAGTTTCCTGAATCTTTCCTTTTTTATTTGAAATCAGTAGGATACCCAACTATTTTGTAACAATTTTCTTTGATGTGACCTTTGAGTTTGCAAAATTCACATTACACATTATAATTTCTTTTATATCTTTGATCTCCCACATTTCTTGTATACATTGCTACATCAAAATTTTCAGACCCTATAGCTGGATTTGCACCTAAAATTCCAGAACATGAAGCCACTGCCTTTTGACTTTCATCACTTATAATCATAGAATAGGCTTGATTTACTGTTGGAAGTGGACTTCTTATAAGAATTTGACTCCTATCTTGGGCATAGGAATCATTCAACCCATAAGAAATTGATACACCTTCAGTTTTTGAATATACACCACAAAGTCTCTTGATCTTGGGCAATCACAACCAGGAACTGCGATTAAAGACTCAAATTCTTCTCACATGTCTTTCAGTTTTGAGTAATATGCTGAAACTGATGTTGTCCCTTGGGTGAGCGTGGCTATCTCTTTGTGCAGATTGAAAGTTCTTGCATCATCCACTTTGTAAAATATTTCATACAAATCATCCCACACTGTCTTTGCACTAGATGCATACATTATTCCACCCAAAAGACTGTTGTTTACTGAATTCTTTATCCAAGAGAGTAAAATTGCATTTACTCTCTCCCAATGATTCCACATAGATGCAGGAAACACTTCTTTCTTGCATGCTCCATCCACCATCCCTATCTTGTTTCTACCCAAAAGAGCTACAACCATAGAGCGATACCACACAGAATAGTTTTCAATTCCAGTTAGCTGGAATGAAATAATCTGTATTCCACTAACATAGGAAGGGTGAAGAAACAAAGGATGGTTATAATCCATACATATTGATAGAGAGTTTAAAGGTGTTTGATTTTGTTGAGTGCCATTCTGATCATTCGCAGAATTCATTTTTGAAATCTTGAAAATTTCAATTCTTGAATTTCGATACAACCAAGAACAACCGGAATTAACATAGTTATACAGAAATTGAATCTGAAATTTTGATACAACCAGGATTAACAGAGTTATACAGAAATTGAATCTGGATCAAAGTTATATGATCTAAGCTTTGGCTGCTCTGATACCATGAAGTAATTTGAGAATGAAGGTCATAACAATGGTGACTAGAGGAAGAGGATGATACAGTTGAGGAAGAGAGAAGATAGAGGAGAAGAGTAAGGCCAAAATTATTATTATTCAACTTAATCTCAAAATCAGTGTTTTGTACAATATATATATATATATATATGTGTGTGTGTGTGTGTGTGTGTGTGTGTGTGTGTGATTAATGACTAATCTAACATTTAAATAATTAACTAACTCTAACAGTGATTATAACTAATTAACTACCTATATACTAAAATTACTTAATTGACCTTCTTATCTTTCTTTAACAGTGGATGGAGGAATTAATTACTTAAATGGTCAGCTAAGTTATTGAAATAATGTCACGTTTATTATTTTTCATATTTATGCTTGTTCCCTAAATAGCACGACAATAGAATTGTTGTGAACTTCTAATCCTTATATATGTTAATAACTAACTGACCTTACGGATTATGACAAGATAGTTGAAGAAGCTAAAATGTACTGCACCAAAGTTTCATCAAGTCGCATATAGCATTAATCTTAAAGACCAAAGCTGAGATTAGAATGATGAAATTACATATTGAATTTTGGTATCAAACAAAACTAACAGGTACTTATTTTGAGCTCGAAATTCACAAGAGCTAAACTTGACGAGAACACATGATAAACAAAATAAGGTCCTCGAGAATTCTAGGAGTTATCAAAGATTGATTAGCAAAATTGTTTACAATTATGATGTTGGATATTAGATTATTAAATAGTATATGATAACTGATATGAGGTTATTTTTCTATGTTCATTTAGTAGTGCAAGAGATATATTTATTTTTCCATCTTTCTCCTGCAGCTTTTCGAAAAGAGCTGAAATGCATGGTCTGTCAAAAATATGGAAGCTCATATGGAATGAGACCAACAACTTTAGAATTTTTTTCATCTCAACTCATACTTATTAGCCGATGATGTTGGTTTAAGCTCGCTACTCTTGGAAGAAATTATGATTTCGCCGATTTACAGCGTGATGGTTTCTTTTCTTTTTTTCATTATGCTAATTTTTATATTATGTCGTCCTACACATAGTTGATATTCATAATAAAACGGGACAACATGACTAACGGATATATAAATTCAAATAGTTCTCTACAAAGCAATGTTTCAGTTAAGTTGAATATCTACTTGAAAGTAGTTTTAAATATGCAAACTTATGTGTAGCATATTCTACACCTTTGTTGCACCTCTTAGAGAAATCAAAGACCATCCATTACTAGTGTCACATTAAATTAATGATTTACTTTAAACCTTTAAATTCTTAAGATATTGAAATAGACTTTCACTCAATGATGATAGTGTATGTAAATCAATTAACAATATTCACAAGACATGATATAAACCTAAACTAACCGGACATAACAAGAATAGTCACTACGCACGGACCTTCGTCACCTAGTACGTACGTAGTCCCCCACAATTACTCACATGATCAATTATTTCATCTAGGGGGAAGGTTACCTTTTACGATGTTAGAAAGGAGACTTACCTCGTATCAAGCCTACTTTCCGATTCAAGAATGCACCTAAATCTCTAAATTGGTCGCGCAAATACTCGAAACTAACCAAACATTACATAAATTAATCAATTCATGCTCAAAAGTTCATAAATTTCCTATCTATATGGTTACCCAACCTAGTTTGCAAGATTCCTAAAATTCACCCACGGGCCATGCTCGAATTTCAGAATTTTTTAAGGAAAGTTGTTACCCATAACCTAAGGATCAATAATATATGATTTTTACTAGATTCAATAACAAATTTCGTGGTTGAATCCTATTTTTATCAAAACCCTAGGTTTTACTCTAAACTCATA
>MDKI01219037.1:0-19853 GCA_005239505.1 Nicotiana paniculata | reverse complement strand
TCCCGGAATACATCCATTGTCCCAAAATAAATATATAGTACACGAGGATCTCCCGGAATACGCTGTAGTCCCAAAATAAATATGCAGTACATGGGGATCTCCCGGAATACGTCTGTAGTTCCAAAGTAAATATGCAGTACAGGGGGATCTCCCGGAATATGTCTGTAGTCTTAATTTAAATATACTATGCAGGATGAATGACAAGCATACCATCAAATTTACACAGTTTATACTAATCACAAATAAGGCAATTAAGGGCTTAACTAAGCATGGCGCACAGAAAATCAAGTAGGCAATTAAGCACGAAAGCATGCTTTCCTAATCTAAACTAAACAATATATCACATGAGAGCAAGTTCATAGAAGAGACAAACAGTTTATGTTTTAGTACGGGAAAAATGAGATTTTTGAAATAACAGCCAGTGTACGTACTCATCACCTCACGTACACGGCGCCCACACAACATTTAGCATCAAACACCCTAAGGGGGAAGTCCCCAACACAAAGTTAGGTAAGCCACTTACCTCGACTGCTCAATTCAACCCAGAATCACGTTCTTTCCACGAGTACCAAACTCTGAATGACGCGAATCTATTCAAACAAGTTACATAATGTGAATATCACTACAAGCAACTAGTTAACATATAAATTTGAAGCTAAAGCGCGAAATTATAGAAATTCCCCAAAACGTCTCCCGGGCCCATGACTCGGAATCGGATGAAAGTCACAAATTACGCACACACATTCACTCATGAGTACACTCAACCAAAAATCATCAAAATCCGACGTCGAAATCCCACTCAAAGCTCAGATTCTCAATTGGGGGACCTTTCTCTCATTTTCAAACATTTTCCCACAATTTCTCCCTAATTAGGTTGAAGAATGCACTATAGATTGATGAAATACAATGGAAATAGGAATATGAATCGTTACCTATTGATCTCCTCTTCAAAATCCTCACAAAATCGCCAAATCCCGAGCTCCAATTTGATTTTTGAAATTATGAACTCAAACCCTCGATTTTCCCTATTTCTGCCCAGCAATTTCTGCTTCTGCGGTCAATTGGGCCGCACATGCGGAAAAAGCATCGCATGTGCGAAATTTCATTAATTGGGCTGGGGCCGCACCTCCGGTATCTGGGCTGCATCTGCGGTCTCGCATCTGCAGTCTCCAAGCCGCATCTGCGAACCCAGCCGGCCTTGGGAAAATCCACATCTGCGCAACCTCCCACCTTAACTGTGTTTCCGCACCTACGGCTCCCCTTCCGCAAGTGCTAAACACCAGAACCAACAAACTTCAGCTTTTAGCTTAAGTCTAATACCTTCCCGTTGAGCATCTGAAACACACCCGAGGCCCCTGGGACCTCAATCGAAACCACCAACCACTCCTATTACCTCATTAGAACTTAGTCGAGCATTCAAACCACATCACATAACACCAAAAACAAGAATTAATAATAAATTCAAGCCTAAGAACTTAGCAAATTTCCGAAATCCCCAACGATACCGAAACACGTCAATACTAGTTCGATTGACCTCAAATTTTATACACAAGTCACAAATGACACCACGAACCTGCAGCCACTCCTGGAATTCCATTCCGAGTCGGATATCAAAATTTCACCTATCGGTTGAAATCGTCGAAATTCTAACTTTCGCCAATTCAAGCCTAAGTTCACTACAGACGTCGAAACCACATTCCGGACGCGCTCCTAACCCCAAAATAACTCAACGGAGCTAATAGAATCGACGGAATTCCATTATGGACCCGTTTTCATACGGTTCTGACTACGGTCCGGTTTCTAAGGCTTAAACTCAAAATTAGGGACTAAGTGTCCCAAAACCCTCCGAACTTCATAGCTAAACACTCCGTAAAGACCCAAAAGTAGAAAAAAACATAGGAAAAGCGGTTATTAGGGGATCGGGGCTCTAACTCTCAAAATGACCGGCCGGGTCCTTACCGCTAAATACTGTATGTCATGTGGCTAAGTGTAAAGGTCTAATATTATGTGATATGTTTGTTTGTATTTAAATGGGGCAGCTTATGTATCAACTTCCCAATAGATCTATATTTAAAAGGGGCTTTGGGCCCGATAAAGGCCGAGTCCAAATGGACTCTGGCCCAAGACACGTATTGTCCATTATTTGGACCAGCTATTGAATACAATTTGAAAAGAGTTTGGTCTTGATTGAGTCTAATTTATTCTGGCACAATGCATATTTTTAAAGCAGCTAAATAAATTTTAAAAAAATGACTTGAGCCTAGTGATCATGGAGTCCAAATGACTCTGGCCCAATACACATGTTATCAAGCATTCAGTCAACTAAATGAGTTTAATTCAGTAGGATGTGGGCCTGATAATGAGTCCAAATGACTCTGGCCCAATGCTCATTTTGTCGACAAATAAATGGAATTAATTGAAAATGATTGGGCCTGATGATGAGTCCAAATGACTCTGGCCCAATACATATTTGTTTGAATGAGTTTGAGACTAAAACTTGTAACATCAATTTAAGATTTTTTCTATATTTTGTTTATCTTTAAAAACAGAAAATTAAAGGGGGTTTGGGACGCGAATAAAATAAATCAAAATTCTGGATAGCTGTGGATAATTTTCCTACTGATTGCCTAAATCTTCTATTTCTATATTAACCCTATGTTTGAGTAATAAGTTTGAAAATCATGGTGCATTTGAAAATTTTAAAGAGTAAAAAAGCCTTTAGTTGAATGATCAATTTGATTCATTAAACAAAACCCAAAGTACAATCTCATAGATCCAATTGACTTGGACCTGAAAATATACCTTGATTGCTGTCAATTTTTCTTGTAAAATCCAGCTTTTCATGATTTTAAACTAATAACATCAGAATTACTATATTTAATTCTTTTAACGACATAGTAAGGCTACTAATTAAACTAGCGCCTTGCATAAGAGAATATAATATAAAACAAAGCTAAATTACTACATCTTACTAACATGGATAGTGATAACAAATTTGCCTATTACTAATCAACAAATTTCCTAAAATGCTTTTCCTGTTTTTACTAGTACATACGGACATGCAGATCTTATGAACACATGAAGCTTTAAATGATTTTGTAATTTTTCAGAATACTTTAATATAAAGCTACTATAACTTGAATGACTTAAACAGTGTAAATAACTAAACCTAGCTGGAGTTTACGTACAACTCTCAACCAAACGACTTCAAACAACATGATTCATGCAGTAAAAAAAATACAGATTCTTGATAACCAGCAAATCATAGTCATGATACAGCGAGATTAACTTTACATTGTTTAGAAAATACCTTGATAGTATCAAGAAAAATCAAACGGATAAAGAAAATATGCCTCTGAAACTTGAGTAACAGCAAGCAGGAAACCAATATAAAATACCCAAGAAATCCTAGTCCCAACTTGATAAAACCAGTAAGAAAATGGAAAATGAAACGCCAGTACTAGTTTTCAGAAGTTTGGAAAATGGAAAGGCAAAGAACTTAAAAGCAGTGAGGGTTTAGTAATTTTCATGAACATTTTCTGTGTATGTATGTCTCTATCTAGGTCTATATCAGTGTATGCTTAATGAAAAAGGAGGAGTATTTATATAGAGCGAAAGAGTGAAAGGGATAAGGGTTAGGGTACAAAAAAAATCTGCTAGAATTTTCTAAAATCTGGGAAAGTGCATCTTTCTTAACAGAAATGGACAGTTGTTCAAATATTAGTACCTTCCTACTCTGCATTGGGACAGTTGTCCCTTATTCTAGAAGGTTCTAATATTACTGAAGAACTTCAGAATTATGATTCCGAAATTGACCCTTAAGGGTCTTGGAATTACCTCAGAAACAAATTGGCTCTGGGCCTGAGTCAGGTGGCTCTTGGCCTAAGGAATTTGGGCTTCAGTGAGGCCCAATGGAATGGGCCACTTCAGTGAGGCCCAATTATTAAATAACAACTAAGTAAAATAGCAAACCATTATCAATAACAACAATTAATTTAAACGAAATAAGCAAATAAAACAGTAATACTAAAAAAAATAAACGTAAAAATAAAAAAATAAATGCAAAAAGAAAAAGAAATTATACCAACACTATTTTGGGAAGAAAACTGAGATCTAGCCGTAAAAAATCCTCATGCCAAGACTCCCATCTGGGATCGAAGATCCTTGATGGGAGATCTTGACAGGAGGATCTTTTTGACGGACTAGGTGGATTTTAGGGTTTTGAAAATCTCAAACCTAAGATTTGGAGTTTTCAATAGGGTTTTTTTTATTTTGTGATTTATAGGTAGATTGAGGTTCTAGGGGGTGTGGTGGTTGTAGGATAAGAGTTTCAGTGAGTTTATGATTTTACCGCCGCCATAGGTGATTTCCAGCGGCGACTCTAGGGTTTCTAGGTTTTCAGATTTGAGATATGAGATTATTAGTGGGGTTTTGGAGATTTGGTTGGTAGGGTGAGGTTCAGGGAGGTGAGGAGAGTGTATGAGGTGAGTTTGAGGGAGTTTGGAGTTCCACCACCGTCGTAGGCGATTTTCGACGGCGGGGTTAGGACGGAGCTAGGGTTTCGGGCTATTTTAGGTGTGAGATTTGTTGGTTTTTAAGGTGTTTTTGGGTTTTGATTAATGGGAGTGGGGTTTAGGAATAATGGGGAAGAGAATAGGGTGAGGTATTTGAAATGGGGGGGAGGGGTAGGAAGGGATTAGGACATTTATATACGAGAACAGGGATGAGTTCCGAGCCGTTGGATCTATTGAAGATTAACGACCTGGATTACTTGGCGCTTAGACGATGCCGTTTTAGCTCGGGCGGGATTGGAACAGTTTAGGGGATTGTGCTTGGGTATTTCGTTCGAAGTTTTGGATTGGGCCGGTTTTAAAAACTTAGCCTAGTCCGGCCAAGGTGTAGTTACACCTATTTTGTGTAATTAATTTTAAAATCTAACTAGTTTTAATTAAATCCTAAATTAAACACTAAATTATCTTAGATTATAAAATTATACTAGTTATATATTTGTATTATTTACACAATTAGTCAACATTACTTTTTTTTAACAAGAAAAATTACTAGTTTTAACATTGAAATTAAAAAATGTCAAAGATAAAAAGTTTTTTTGATTTCCTTTTAATAATATAATTAAACTTTGTAATTAGGTATTAAATTAAATTAAAACCTAATAATGCAATATGATGAAGATATAGATATATTTTGTTAGTTTTCATAACTTTAAAAATGAAAAATGCAACTAAATGCAGATAATTTCAAATAATTACAAAAAGTCCTAAAAAAAACTGAAAATAAATAGGACTAATTTATTTATTAATTTTGTAGGAATATTTTCTGTAGGGTAAAAATTACATGCTCACAGCTGCCCCTCTTTGCTCGGAAACACGAAGTGTTTTCGGGCAATGACAAAGTGAGCAGTCACGAATATATTTTACCCGTTTTGATACTCCATGGGAAGCATTTTGAAAAAGTTTGGCCGAACCCTGCTTCAAAGGTTGCCTACATATCCTTGGCTATAAAGGAATTAGGTCAGTGTAGTTCTAGATATTTCGGTAGCTGAGACTACCGAAAAGCTGTGATTTCACTGCTATTACTGCTGCTGAACTCCTTATTACACAAAGTTCAAAATGAAGAAAACTAACTAAGCCTATCAGCTACGAGTTACAAGATTCCTATATGTAAATTTTTCGAAGCTTGGTCTTGAGTCTTGGCTGGTTCTTTATGCAGACTCTGATCTGGATCTTGATGCTTGTTAGTTGCAGGTGCTGGTTCAATCTTCTTCATCTTTTCGGATCAAGACAGGACATGCAAAACTGGTGACTTCAGTCTTGTCTTGAGCATTCCATATCTTTTTCGTTTTCGTTCTTTAGGTTCAACTTTTCTTTTTCTTCTTTTCTTTTATTCTGGATTGAGACTTCTTCTTTTGGTCGTCTCGAACCCACTGCTTTAAGAGGCAGGAATGGTGTACCCGGAGTAAATGTAAACTAGGAGGTGGAGACCCAATGTCTAAAAGTGAATCACCTAGGTATTATAGACCCTATATTGGGAAAATCACCAGGTTATGCTGGTATCAACTAGGGAGTGGAGGCCCTATGTCGGAAAGTCATAAGGTTATGCTGGCATCAACTAGGGAGTGGGACCCAATGTTGGAAGGTCATCAGGTTATGTTGGCATCAACTAGGGAATGGGACCCTATGTTAGAAAGTCATCAAATTATGCTGGCATCAACTAGGGAGTGGGACCCTATGTTGGAAAGTCATCAGGTTATGCTGGCATCAACTAGGGAGTGAGACCCTATGTTGGAAAGTCATCAGGTTATGTTGGCATCAACTAGAGAGTGGGACCCTATGTTGGCATCAACTAGGAAGTGGGAACCCTATGTAGGCCTCGAGTTATGTTGGCATCAACTAGGGAGTGGAACCCTATGTTGGAAAGAATGTAGCTAGGGATTAGAGACCTTATACTATCGTGGTTTTGAATCATTTTCAGCATCATTTCTTCTTTTCTTCTTTTATTTTCAGAGAATAAGTGAATGCGAGAAAGAATTTGGAGGAGACTTCCCCTTTAAAGTTGTTTTTGCGAAGCTGCTTCTAGCCCTTGCGCAATTTCTTTTTGGTTGCCCCTGCTTTTGCCAGGTTGCTTTTGGGTTGCACCTGCTTTATGTTTCCTTCAAACAAAGAACAATTTGTCAGTTTGAAATGGTGGTTGGTTTTGTGTCCTTTATCATCTTGGTCACTTGATTTTGGCCCGTCCTTTTGACGAAGGTCTCAACTTGCTTGTTTGCTCGCTGGGGATTGGTTCATTTCTAATCCTGGAGATATTGACTTTTCCAAGACTTTACCGGACGGTTAATCATGTGGGATTTAAACTTCTTTAAATTTATTTTGCCTTTGTGTTATTTGGACTTTGGATCCCTTCATTTCAGGAATTCTTGATTTCAAAGCATCAGCCAACATGGCCAGTCGAGGTCGACTGGATGCACTTGCCGAGGCTTGGCGCTTTTGCGTGCTAGCTTGTATTGAATGAGAACCTTGTAAATCAATCTTTCCATCCTTTCTTTGTCTTAATTTATAATAGAATTAGATCGAAAGAAAAACGAACAAAGGAATGGACAAATTAATTTAGACAAGAGGTATTGCTTTCGGGGAAAGGAAAGAAAGACTTATCTGGAGTGTATGTGGACTTCAATGTACATGACATGCCTGTTGGACCTGATGCTCGATCTATGCGAACCACCTAACTCTCAGAAAGCCATCATAGCTTATACCTTAAAATTGAGAAACCTTGCCCAGGACTGTGTCCATGTCAGTGACCAATTATCCTCTTTTTCGATCAATGGTTCCCATTGCATGTTTTCACCAACTAACCTCTCTCATTTATCTTCTCACCTTTGCCTTGTAGTTCTCTTTGCGAGTTTTCACTAACGAGACTCTCTCATTTTTAATTTCTCTACTTACCATTGCCCATGGTACCCGTGTGGGTTTTCACCGGTAAGACTCTCTCATTTGGTTGTATCAGATCCAACCTTTACCAATTGATCGGAAGGACTTGAACATGATTTGGATAAACAGAATTTGGATTGAATTAAAACTTTGGAACCTTTTTAGGCAAAACCACCGCCGAGCCATTATAGATTTTGCCTCAGTTTCAACTATTGGGGAAATACAAATTTTATTTTGGTGTGACTGAACCCCAGAGTGAGGCGTCCTACGCATCCTTTCGGAATCAAGATGAACGTAGTTCAAGGAAACATTTTGTTTTCTCTTGTTTTAGTTTTGTTTCGATTTGATTTTTTTTTTCAGGTCGAATTTTTAAGTTCCAAAGATGGTAATCAAAGAAAAGTAACCGGCTCAAAGGGCTTACAAAAGGTTGAGAGTGTTTGGGTAGCGAGAATGAAATCCTTCGTCATCCCAATCAGAGAATATTAAGACATCAATAGGGGTTAAACGTAATACCTTTTGACGACATCTGCATTGACAACCGTTTCAGGGTCATTTCATTCAGTATCTCCTAAGTATAATGCCCCTTTTGGCAATAGTTTTTTTATAATGTATGGACCTTTCCAATTTGGAGCAAAATTTCCTTTCCTTACTCATGATGCAAGAGAGTACGCCTTAGAACGAGTTGTGCCATTTCGAAGTTTCTGGGACGCACTTTCTTGTTGTAGGCACGGGCCATTCTTTGTTGGTAAACCTACCCGTGACAAACCGCGGCCATCCATTTTTCATCAATCATAGTTAACTGTTCCAGGCGGTTCTTGAACCATTCGTCATCCTCGATTTCAGCTTCAACAATGATTCGAAGAGAGGGAATTTCGACTTCCGCAGGTATTACTGCTTCAGTGCCATAAAACAATAAGTAAGGTGTGGCCCCAACATATGTGCACATGGTTGTGCAATATCCCATTAATGCAAAAGGCAACTTCTCATGGCATTGTCTAGAACTTTGGATCATTTTCCTGAGGATCTTATTGATGATTTTTTTTGTCGCTTCCACGGTGCCATTGACTTTGGGTCGGTAAGGGGTAGAATTGCGATGCTCAATTTTAAACTGTTCACATACCTCCCTCATCAAATGTCTGTTCAGATTTGCAGCATTGTCGGTAATGATAGTTTTTGGAATACCAAAACAACAGATAATGTTGGAATGTACGAAGTCCACCCCTGCTTTCTTGGTGACGACTTTGAAAGTGACCGCTTCGACCCATTTTGTGAAGTAATCAATGGCAACTAAGATGAATATGGACCATTTGAGGCTTTTGGCTCGATCGACCCAATGACATCCATACCCCAAGCAACAAACGGCCAAGGTGCTGACATAGGATGCAACTCCGAAGGTGGTGCATGAATCAGGTCACCGTGTATCTGACACTGATGGCACTTCTGGACAAAACTGAAGCAATCCTTTTCCATGGTCATCTAGTAATAACCTGCCCGCAGGATTTTCTTTGCAAGGACATACCTATTCATGTGGGGTCCACATAATCCTGAGTGCACTTCGTCCATGATCTTTTCAGCTTCTTTGGCATCAACAGACCTTACAAGAATCAGATCCGGAGTTCTCTTATACAACACATCTCCGCTTAAGAAGAAACTGTTGACAAGCCTTCTAATGGTGCTCTGGTCTCCATTGGCTTGCTCAGGGTATTTTTTTGTTATAGGAACCTTTTAATATCATGGTAACATGGTTGGACATCCGGTTCCACTTCAATCGTGTTGCAATAGCCATGTCTTTCCCAGACTTGAATCTCCAGTGGGTAAATATGGACATTGCCCGGATATGGTAGCATTGCAGCTAAGGTAGCTAGTGCATCAACTAATTCATTGTGGAATCGAGGACTATACCTGAATTCAACGGATTTGAACCATTTGCTGAGATCTTCCACATGTTGTTTGTATGGGATAAGCTTGATATCTCGAGTTTCCCATTCGCCTTGGGCTTGCCGAATGATCAAATCAGAATCTCCGATGATTAATAGTTCTTCCACATCCAGATCATCATGCCCATGATGCAAGATTCATGTTTCAGCAGTTTTATTTGTACAGAAGAACCGAAGACGGGCTGTAGCCGAATAGTGTTGACCCGTAGGTGAAATCAAAATTTCCCTAATCCCAACACCCTTCGCATTTGCAGCTCCATTAAAGAACATTTTCCAAGTCTTAGTGTCTTCTAGTATTACCTCAACTGAGTTTACTTCCTCGTCTGGGAAATTAGTTCTTAGGGTTTGGTATTCATCATCAACTGGGTTCTCAGTTAAATGATCGGCCAAGGATTGGGATTTCATTGTCGTGCGGGTGACATAGACAATTTCAAGCTCAGTGAGCAGGATTTTACACTTGGCTAGCCTTCCCGTGGGCATCGACTTTTGGAATATGTACTTTAGAGGGTCCATTCTGGTTATGAGGTATGTGGTATAGGCCAACAAATAATGTCTAAGCTTTTGAGCGACCCAAGTTGAAGCACAACAAGCTCTTTACAGCAAAGTGTATTTGGCTTCATAACCAGTAAATTTCTTGCTCAAATAATAGATGGCTTGCTCTTTCTTCCCGATAGCATCATGTTGCCCGAGGACACAGCCAAAAGAATTTTCCAAGACCGACAAGTACAAGAACAAAGGCCTTCCATGCTCAGGCAGAACTAACACCGACGGATTTGACAAATATTCTTTGATTTTATCAAAAGCTTCTTGACACTTATCAGTCCATTTAATCGCCGCGTCTTTCTTTAGTAGCTTAAATATGGGCTCGCATGTGGTAGTAAGCTGAGCGATGAACCTACTGATTTAATTCAAACTTTCCAGCAAACTCATGACCTCTTTCTTAGTTTTCGGAGGTGGAAGATCTCGGATAGATTTTATTTTTGTTGGATCTAACTCAATACCCCTCCAACTGACTATAAACCCAAAGAGTTTCCCAGATGGAACCCTGAATGCACATTTAGCAGGGTTCAATTTCAAGTCATACATGCACAGACGCTTAAAGAACTTTCTCAAATCTTGCACATGGCCTTCTTGTGTTCTGGATTTAATGATTACGTCATCAACATACACCTCTATTTATTGGTGCATCATGTCATGGAAGATGGCGGTCATGGCTCTCATGTAAGTTGCCCCGGTGTTTTTCAGACCGAATGACATGACCCTGTAACAGTAAGTTCCCCATGGTGTGGTGAAAGCTGTCTTTTCTGCATCTTCTTCATCCATCAGGACTTGGTGATACCCAACATAATAATCCACAAAAGATTGTATCTCATGTTTGGCACAGTTGTCGACAAGGATGTGGAATTTTGGTAACAGGAAGTTGTCCTTAGGGCTTTCTATGTTTATATCTCTATAGTCAACACATACCTAGATTTTCCCGTCCTTCTTTGGTACTGGGACCACATTGGCCAACCACGTGGTATATCGGACTACTGGGATCACACCAGCTTTTAATTGTTTGGCAAGCTCTTCTTTAATTTTATCACTGATATATGTTTTGAATTTTCTTTGCTTTTGTTGGATAGGTGGACAACCAAAATAAGTTGGCAACTTGTGTACCACTAGATCGACACTTAGTCCTAGAATATCATCATAAGACCATGCAAACACGTCTTTAAATTCAAACAAGAATTGGATCAATGCATCTCTAATTTTTTCCTCGACGTGAATGCTTATCATGGTCTCCCTGACCTCTAATGAATTTCCCAAATTAACTGGCTTGGTTTATTTAGGTTTGGCTTAGGCTTATCCTCGAATTGTTCTAATTCCTGATTTATTTCCCTAAAAGCCTCATTTTCATCATACTCTAGTTCTTGATTCATTATTTCACAGTTAGACAGTGTTTTAGGATCTAGGCATGAAGTCCACAAGCATGTCATGTTTTTTAAATCCGTATTATTAGAACAGAAAAGATAAAGATAAGAAAAATAGCAAAATCAGAAAGAATAATAGGAAAATATTCATAGACGATGAAATCTTGATTTTATTTCAAATGAATTTGAAGATATGAGGGTTTACATCGGAATATAAAAGACAACAAAACTAAAAAAATTCGAGTTACACACTGAAATAACTCGGAATGCAGAAAAGATAGCAAGACTGAACTACCAGGATTCCCGCCTGACTGGGAATAAAGTAGCCTTCCAGTTTTGTAGTTTAGCATTAGGCCCCATGTATTGCACCTCAGCAGTGCTCGAGCCTTCGCCCGGTTGGACCATGTGGACTTCGTAAAGTATTTGCCTCATTACTTCACAAATGTCCTCAATTTCTTCAGCTGTGAAGGCCTCTTCTTCTTCTTCTTCTATATATCTTGGCTTAATAAACGACTTGTCGAGGTGCGGGATTGGCTGAGGCAAGACCCACCCATTTTTCTTACGTTCATCGGCCCATTTTTAGTCGGCATGGGTAGCTTGGAAACCTATGCCAAACAACTTCTTGTTGGCAATCAAGGTGACGGGTTCTGTGACGCCTTGTAAGGATACCCCCAGCCCTTTCCCGGGCTTGTAATCGTGTTTGATCATTTCACTGGCAACCATGATTGATGTATTTGATAAGCAGGGTTGAGGAAATGGGGTTCCTTCTTCGCACTGGTCGGCCACCACAATTTCAAAGGCTTGGTAGACGATTTTCTCACTTCCCTCTCTTGGTTCGAGACATGGGACTGACAATTCCCTCTAAATTGACTGTTCATCCTATCAGTGGGCAACTATTTCTTGGTTTTCATGTTCGAACTTGACCATTTGATGGAGGGTAGAGGGCACGACTCCTATATCATGGATCCATCGTCTTCCGTAGGAGAAAGTTATAGGAAGCGTCCATGCCTAGAACTTGGAATGTTACTTCAAAATCTATGGGGCCAATGGTTAGGATCAAGTCAATTTCCCCTATTGTATCCCGTTTGACACCGTCAAAAGCACGCACACAAACGTTGTTTGGTCTGATACTCTTTGTCCCAATTTCCATCATATGTAATGTTGATAGAGGGCAAATGTCAACTCCAGACCCACCGTCCAACATGACCCTTTTTCACATAATATCCTTCACATTTGACGGTCAGATGGAGGGCTTTGTTGTGAGCAGCTCCTTCAGGAGGAAATTCATTTTAGCTGAAGGAGATTCAGTTGGCCTCGAAAAATCGCTCTGCCATTCTTTCCAATTGTTCAACCATGGTCTCGATTGGAACATATGCTTCATTCAACGTCTTTAGAAGCATCTTCTGGTGTTCTTTTGAGCTAATCAGTACGGAAAAAAGTGAAACCTGAGAGGGATCCTTTCTAAGTTGATCAATTACATCATACTCCAAGGTTTTCATCTTCCGTAAAAATTCCTCCGATTCTTCAGCAGTAACTGGCTTTTTGAGGGGAAAACGCTTGTGCTTGGTTTTGTTCAATTCTTCTGGGTTGTGATACTTCCCAGATTGGTTTGTTTCATTTTCTTCTCCCCTAACTTCCTTCCCTTTAAATGTGACCATTGTCTGGTTGTAGTTCAAAGGGACAACAATAGGGTCTCTTATGGGATTTTATGGCATGCAGCTAACGATCAAAGGCTCATCCAACCTAGGTGGAATGACCAGCCTCCGTGCCACGTAAGTCCCTTTTGGTACATACATTTTTGGCTATTTGGCATGGTTTTTCTCTGCTCCAATCTCTTGGGAGAGATTAACATGAGCTGTCCCTTTCTGGGGGCTCTTGGGACGTAGAGAATGCCCTCTTTGGCAGGTGCTGCCCTTGTCTTTGCTTCCCCGAGATTTTCTTCATTTTGGGGAGCGGATTTAATGTTTTCCTCATCCCTCACTTGTTTCACCCCCACCTTAGGTTTCTTCTCTCAATCAACAATGGCAATAATAGCTTTCAATGTAGGGTCGAATTCTTTATCTTCACAGATCATCCCGATGACCGGATCGTTGTTGTGAGCCGGCAACGGGTTGTTGGTTACATTAGGGATCCTTAACAGTACCCGCTTTTGTTCGATTAGGTTCTCGACTGGTCTCTTAAGGGTCCAACAGTCTTCGATGTCATGCCCTTCCGACCCGGACTGATAAGCGCACCCGGTACCTGGCTTGTAGGATAGAGATTTTGGGTTCTATCTGTTTGGAGGTACCGACTGCAATAGGCCCATTTGGACTAATTCTGGGAAGAGGCTGGAATACGACTCATCAATGGGTGTGAAGTCACTTTTTCTGGGTGGTTTATAGGGACGAGTGTTATACTGGTAATTATTCTGTAGTGGACGAGGATTATACGGGGCTTGGTGAGGAGGGGTGTTTCTTGGAGGTGGAGCTCTATTCTGATTGTAATGTTGTTGTGGACAGGTGTATGGTTGGGCATTCATTATTGCATAAGGATGAGGGGCCATAGCATAGGCTGCGTCCTGGTGGGGGTAATAATGTTGCAGGCCCTGGAAGGTGGACCAGAATAATCTCGGGGTCTCCGAGGATTTCTCAAGCTTGAAGCCATCATGGCTCCCTCTTCTTTTTTCTTTTGGCTTGTTAAACCTCCCGAGCCGCTCTGAATGGCTTGGGAAGTGGCTCTTAAAGCTGATTGACTTAAGATGCGGCCTGTTTTCAGGCCATTTTCTACCATTTCTCCTATTTTGATGGCCTTCACGAATGGTTTGCCCATGGCAGACATCATGTTTTTAAAATAATCAGCCTCTTGGGCCTGTAAGAAGACACTGACCATCTCGGCCTCATCCATCGGGGGTTTTACCCTGGCCTCTTGTTCAAGACATTTCATAGCGTATTCCCGAAAACCTTCCGAGGCTTTCTTTTTTAGGTTGGACAGAGAATTTCTGTCTGGAGCGATATCAATATTGTATTGGAATTGTCTTACAAAATCCCAGGCCAGGTCATCCCATATATGCCAATGGGAGATGTCTTGGTCTATATACGATTCAGAAGCAATTTCGGTGAGGCTCTCTCCGAAGTAAGCCATTAACAACTCCTCGTTTCCACCAGCACCCCTTTATCTGGTTACATTATTTCTTTAAGTGAGAAATCGGTCTCTATGCCCGTCATATCTTTCGAACTTTGGCGTCTTAAAGCTAATAAGTAAATGTACGTGAGGGAACATGCACAAATCAACATATGACACGCTCTTTTGGCCACTCAGGCTTTGTATATTCTTGAGGCTTTGCTCGATGCTTTTCATTTTTCGTGCTATCTCCTCTTGCTCAGGATTCCTCAAGACTCTCTCATGTTCTACGGGATACTCAAATTGCACGTGCTGAGGATAGGAATTCGGGGTGACCCGAGCGGTGTCCAATTGGAATTGGGGAGCTTGGAAAGTGAAGGTTGATGGTTCGAAGCTTTGTCGAAGCAATGTTGGTTGTGCCATACTGGTGGCAGGTGGGGGTGTGAACACAGTAGATGATATTCTTGAAGATGGTGCCTGGTGGCGAACCTCAGAAGGCATATCGGTGAAGTTTGTTTTCATGGTGGGATACCCAAATGGAAGGAATGTGTTAGTTACTGGGTAGGGACATTGGTACTTCCTCCCGTCCTAGGGGTTAATTCAGGGAATCTAGGGATAGTACTGGGTGGTTCCCTGCCATGGGACCATGCATCCCACATTTCTAGCATGTGACATCTTAGCCTTCTATTCTCCTCAGCAATTGCTGACTCTGGCTGTGGGATAACCGATGCAGGGCTATCTTCAGGCTCAACGATAGGTAGATGACTCTCTGAGACCATGGCGATACTTCCTTTAGATCTCGTGAAATAAGGGTGTGAAGCCAGATTACCACAACAAAACCAACCACCTAAAAATAAAACCTGTTCTTTTAAAGCATACACAACTAACCGGTTAGTTAGAGACATTTAATACATAGGGAATCACATATTGGGGGGGATGTAAGGCACCTAAACAGTTAAACGTTTTTCTAAGATGTTTTGCCACGACTGTGTGTTTCATCCCAGCTTTATTGTCTCTCTCTTTTATTTTCTTAATTACTTTCTTTTAGGGTTATTATCAAATCCTATTTGGATTTCCTACGTATCATGACGTCGCATGAATAAAATCATTATGTAGTTCATGTAATAAGTATGAAGTAACAAAACACATTCTTTCATTTCATTAACAAGGATATCTTTTTTTGGTTTTTCATTATAAGGAATTAAAGTATTGGCGATTATAAAGGAAAAACAGTACAGACTCAAAATAAACGACAAAACAATTTTAAACAAAATTCTAGAAAGCAATAAAGTACAGACTTGAAAACTAGAACGTCAAAAGTACATGAGAGCTTCTAACGGTCTTCTTGGAGCCTGCGGGGCATTAACTGGTCTTTGCGCGGGCCGTCGCGCAATGTCTTCTTGAAGCCGGTCTAAGTCATCCATTACTTGGTGGACGAAGGTCATCATAGAAGTGAAAAACATGGACCTAGTCATGTCTTCACATTCGTGACATTTCATCACGACATAGTAAGCTATTTCCTTTATCCTGGTTCTGATGATTCCTTTCTCTTGAAGCAGACGCCCAATTTGCTGTGCCCAGGCTTCCAACACTTGTGTGCTGGTATTGTTTTGGTCCTGTAGCTGTTGCACGCTTTCTTCTAGTTGGCAAATTAGTGCATAGTAGTCCTCTTTTTCTGTCTTAAAATCTTTAGTTTGCTGGACCATTTCATTCCCAAGGACAAACAACTTTTCCTTTAGAATGGCTATTTCTTTGCCATATTTCTGTCTCAAATGGTGGGCATGTTCTTTTGCTCCCTTAGATAGTTTTGTTTGAGCATCTAGCAAATCCTTTTCGGTCTTTATCAAGTCAGCTGCATAGTCTTGGACCTTCATTCTTAAGTTGTTGATGATCTTTTCATCTCTCTCACTTCTTACAGGCGTTTCGGCTGCTATCCTCATGTTCTGGAGTTGGGCTCGGAGTGCTTTGTTCTCTCGGGTTAATTTTCTCTTTTCACCTTCGGCTACCTACGCCTGTATGTTATTGTCAAAGGTAAGGTTCCTCAAATTTTCCTCCTAAGCATGGATAGTGGTTTGATATTTCTTTTCTTTTTCTCCCCATGACAAACGCTCTTGGATTATGTCATCAAAGGCTTGAATATGAGGCCTTTTGGCGGGCCTTTCTAGCTGGGGATGCGGATCCTCATTAATGCAGTTCCTTTTTTCGAACCATGTGACATAGCCCGGATCTACTTCACCTCTTGCAAGATCAGGTACTTGAGTATCCTCTTTCAAGTATCGGCAACCATTCCAGATTTGTTGGATTAAAGCCTCGGGAAGTGGGGCCTCAGGGTGTAGCTCAATAACTTGGACACTCAGGTCTTCGTCCTTAGGCACTACTTGATATCTTCCATCAGAACCCTCTATGGTGCATACAGTTGGACCCTTCTCAAGCCCATCAATAGCAAATAGTTTTTTGTGGCTGACATGTATATGAGTTCCCTCACTGGTAGCCATCCTAAAGTCCACTCAATCTGATTTGCCTTTAAAGTTCTCAAGTGGACAATCCAAGCTTCAACCCCTTCTGGAGAGTCGTAATCTTTTGCTCTCTCTTCATAGCTTTCAATGAAGTTTCTCTTGCTTGGCCTGTAGTTCATAAATTTTGGATGATGGCAAAGGTGTTCAATCAATCACATTTGTAAAATAATGTCGCAACCTTCGAAGAATGTCGCCCCCGACTTACACCATGTCAATTCCCGATAAATATCCGACAATATTAGTAGAGCTAGTGTGTGGTATTCCTTGGCAGTTAGGACTTGTGGAATTCTAACCATACAGATATCAACTGTCCCCTTTTCATTTGGGAAGACCATGACACCCAGAAATGCTACTATTAAGGCAAAATGACGGTGAATTTTCCAAGTATCTTTGCTTTGTTTGTTGTTCAACCCTCTTTCATGCATTTCAAACCCCCCCGGATGCCCATACCTGGAGTATAAGAAGTAGAATGAGTAGTAGCCCTCTATCACACAGTTCATTCTTATTTGCTTATTGATGCTCATGATATCAAAGAAACGGCGCACTAACATAAGCCTTGGGAATATAAGCTGTTGATTTCTCAAACCCCGACCAAAACCTGTATACCCCGCTATTTCCTCCAAGGTGGGAGTGAGCTCTAAGTATGAGAAGTGGAAGACATTACAGACAGGATCCCAAAAGGTCGCTAAAGCATTGATTAGATCATTTTGTGGCTTAACTTTCATGATTTCGGTGAGAGAACCCAGATGTTCAACTACTCAGTCTTGATCCTCTTTGTCTAAATCATACCACCACATTTGGAGCTGTAGTGGAGCTTGATCTACGGCATTCAATGGTGGACTCTGGACGGTATTGATTCTGTACCAATGAGCGGGTAGGGTTCAGGTTGACTCTAGTTTGAAAGACAGACCATCAGACTCTTTTTCGCGAGAACCAGTTTTTAATTTTTAAAGAAAAATCACCTAAAGGTGGATATTTGTGCAACATTGACCAAAATTATCATTTTTGTAATAATGACACCTTCCCACTTTTGAATAAAGTTTTGAGGCCGAAGTAAGGCACTTTTCTGGGAAAAGTGATGCTTTATTGACAGGAACATTCGTTCTTAGAGAAAATAGCCCTTCGACAATATAAGGTGTTCTAAGTCTATTCCAGCAAAAACGGCGCAAGACTTAACCGACGCTAGGTCGGTTTTACTCTTTTGACCAATAGACATACTTCATTAAATTATTTGGTTGGAAGAATTGGGGTCGGCACCGATGAGGTTTTCCTACATATCTCACATCCGGTGAGAATCAAACCCGCATAGTTCGGTCGGTTTTGACATAACATGATATTGACTTACTTCCATTTTTGAAATACATTTTCTCCTTCTTCTTTTTTTCAAAAAAAATTATGGTAGAGTTTCGAGGCATTTCCCAATACAAGAATTTTCAAAAAGGGTAAATTTTCTATTCTACCTCACTCTTGGTTTTTCTGTTGTTTTACTTTCCTTAGCCGGTCAAAAAACAAGGCGAAACAAATGAATGCACACGTGGCAGGTAAGATGCATCAGGATGGTCTTTTTGTTTTGGGTACACCTGTCCTAGACGGACCCAACCCCTATGTTGAGTCCCCTAAGTAAAATGCATGTGATGCAAATAAGATTTCCTACTAGGGATCCGACATGAGACTTTGTTATTCTAGGTTTAAAAACTGGGAATGTGTTCTAGACAAGGCTTACCCAAGCGGACAACTTGAGCCGAGGTGGGAACGATGTACTAGGAGCACGAAAGTCTACCCGGCCTAGTGACTAATCCATCCTCGTTCTATTTGGTACAAACTCTAACAGAAAGGCGGGCCACGCAAACGTGTGCACCATATTTTTTAGAAGAGTCAGAAGGGAGGCGTGAGAAGACATTTTAAATACAGTTCAAATAATATCAAAGCGGTAAATGAGTGGAAATTAGCACATTACGCCCACGAAATACAGTAATATCACAATCAATAAGGCCAAGTAAAATCACATTAAAAACTCGAGTTCTTGAACCCTGAACTAGAGATTCTGGGTTAGATCTCCAGCGGAGCTGCCAGAGCTGTCATACCTCTTTTTCCCGAAAAAGGGCATATGGGAGTTTTTCCTATTTAAGTGACATTAATCGAAATGAGATTATTTATTTATTTCAAAGTCGCCACTTGGAATAATTTATGGTGTCCGAATTCATCGATTTATGTTAAATCCCAAATCGAGGAAATTTGACTCCGTTTAAAGTTTGCGAAACCAGAAGACTGGGTAAAGAATTCTGTTAACCCGGGAGAAGGTGTTAGGCACTCCCGAGTTTCGTGTTTTAGCATGGTCGCTTAATGATTTACACTTGGATTATTTTATCTAATTACTCATTTTAGGACCTATGTTTATTTTACCTTTCTCCGCTACTACTTACTCAATTCTTCATATTTAAAGGATTATCTTAAGACGAGTTACGCGTACGTATACTCGTTTAGTTTTGATGCGTCAAAAATCATGTCACGCATACGTGTACACAATTAAAGACACTTATTTTATTTGAGAAAAAGTTCTTGGTCAAAGTCGCGCGAACCCGTCACACGAACATGTATGCGATCACGATGGTAATTTCAAAACCCGCGCCTAAAGCATTTCTATGAGTGTTTGATTAAGGCGTTTTATTCACTTAGAATGTTTGACCATGGTCACGTGAACATGTACCTTGCTTTATTTTTGGCATCACAACCATGTCACACGTGCGTGTAAATAATTGTAATAATTAATTCGATTATGAGTACCTAAAGTTATGCTTATGTCTCTAAGCTAAATACCCTATGTCATGTGGCTAAGTGTAAAGGTCTAATATTATGTGATATGTTTGTTTGTATTTAAATGGTGCAGCTTATGTATCAACTTCCCAATAGATCTATATTTAAAAGGGGCTTTGGGCCCGATAAAGG
>ML311820.1:0-22576 GCA_005239505.1 Nicotiana paniculata | reverse complement strand
AAACTAGTCTCTAAGGACTTAGTGGTAGGACTTCCTAACATTGAGTTCAAGGAAGACAAAGTTTGTGAGGCATGTGCCAGGGGGAAGCATGTAAGGTTCTCTTTCAAAAGTAAGAAAATGGTCAGTACCACCAGGACGTTGGAACTGGTTCATATGGATCTATGCGGTTCTATGAGAACTTTAAGTAGAGGTGGTAAGAGATATGTGATGGTGCTAGTTGATGATTTTTCAAGGTTCACTTGGACCTTATTCCTGTCATCTAAGGATGAAGCATTTGATATGTTCTCCTCATTTGTTAAGAAAGCTCAAAATCAATTGGGACATCAACTGGCATCAATAAGATCTGACCATGGTACTGAGTTTGAGAATACCAAGTTTGCTGAGTTTTGTGATGAACATGGTGTCAATCACAATTTTTCTGCTCCTAGAACCCCACAACAAAATGGATTTGTTGAAAGGAAAAATAGAACTCTTGAAGACATGGCAAGAACCATGCTTCTATCAAGCAAACTACCTCACAGCTTCTGGGCAGAAGCAATTAACACTGCATGCTACATTATTAATAGATGCATGACCAGACCTCTGGTAGAGAAAACTCCCTATGAATTACTTAAAGGGAGAAAGCCCAACATATCCCATCTTAGGGCTTTTGGATGAAAGTGTTATGTGCATAATAATGGCAAAGATTCTCTAGGAAAATTTGATCCCAGAAGTGATGAGGGAGTGTTCATGGGATATTCAACACATAGAAAAGCTTATAAAATATACAATTTTGTGTGTAGAAGAAAGTGTACGTGTTGTCTTTGATGAAACTAACACTTTATCTGAGAGACAGGAACCAGAAGATGAGGAGCTTGGACTGGTGAGGAGAAATGACCACATTGAAGCACCTACGGCAGGTGGAACAGGTGATGGACCAGGTTCAACAACCCCGCGCAACTCGACAGGGGGAATTTTAGATGAAAATACTGGCCCTGATCCTGTTCCACAACTACAAGACAACATGGAACAATCCAGAAGTGAACAACTGGTACTCAAACCACACAGATATCAGAGTTCTCACCCTCTTGAGAACATCTTAACAGACTTGAGATCTGGAATCAAAATTAGATCCTTCTTGAAAAATCTGTGTGCGTTTGATGCATTTCTATCCTTGATTGAACAAAAGAACATTGCTGAAGCCCTGCAAGATGCTGATTGGGTAACAGCCATGCAAGAAGATCTGAATCAATTTGAGAGGAGTCAAGTATGGCACTTGGTACCCAGGCCACTAGACAGATCAGTAATTGGCACCAACTGGGTCTTTAGGAACAAGCTCGATGAGGATGGAACTGTTACAAGAAATAAGACTATACTGGTTGTTCAAGGATATAGACAAGAAGAAGGATTTGACTATGATGAGACCTTTGCCCCTGTGGCAAGACTGGAGGCAATAAGACTTCTTATAGCATTTGCTGCACACATGGAATTCACTCTTCATCATTTGGATGTTAAGAGTGCCTTTTTCAATGGCTATCTGAAAGAAGATGTATTTGTCAAGCAGCCTCCAGGTTTTGAAAGCAAGGAGTCACCTGACCATGTATACAAACTCGACAAGGCTCTATATGGTCTCAAACAAGCACCAAGATCATAGTACGGATGATATCAAAATTCCTGCTAGAACATGGGTACAAACGAGGCAAAATTCACAGTACCTTGTTCTTAAAGGAAAAGGGTAAGGATCTCCTGGTTGTGCAAATATACGTGGATGATATTATATTTGGGGCGACTTCTGAAAAACTGAGCAAGGAATTTGCTATTCTTCTGGGGAGTAAGTTTGAGATGAGTATGATGGGTGAGCTAAACTTCTTCTTAGGTTTGCAAATCAAGCAAAACCCAAATGGAACAATGATCCACCAACAAAAGTATGTGAAAGAATTGCTTAAGAAGTTTAAAATGGAAGACTCAAAGAAAATAGACACTCCAATAGCCACAGCTACAAAATTGGATGTTGATGAACCTGGTTCATCCGTTGATCAGAAGCTATACAGAGGGATGATTGGGTCTCTATTATATCTCACTGCCAACAGACCTGATATTATGTTCAGCGTGGGACTGTGTGCTAGGTTTCAGGCAAATCCAAAGGAGTCCCACCTCACTGCAGTGAAGAGAATTTTGAGATATTTGAAAGGCACAACTGATTTGTGCCTTTGGTATCCTAAAGGTAGTAATTTCGACCTTGTAGGATATGCTGATGCTGATTATGAAGGTTTCCTGGTTGATAGGAAAATTTTCAGGTATGGCTTACTTTCTGGGTTCATGTCTTGTGTCTTGGGCTACCAAGAAATAAAATTCAGTAGCCTTGTCTACTGCTGTGGCTGAATATGTGGCTGCAGCCTCATGCTGTGCCCAGTTGCTATGGATCAAGAAACAACTCATGGATTTTGGTATTGATGTGGGATAAAATCATATTTTCTGTGATAACACTAGTGCTATTAGTATGACGAAAAACCCGGTTCATCACAAGAGGACTAAGCACATAGATGTTAGACACCATTTCCTAAGGGATAACTATGAAAAGGGAATGATCTCAATTGAATTTTGTGCTACTGATCATCAAATTGCTGATATATACATTAAAGCACTTAGTAGGGAGCATTTGAGAGAAACATGCTGGAATTAGGGATGATTAAGATCACCCGATTGAAAAAAAAACTGAAAAAACAATTTTTTTTTTGGCTAGAAAATTTTAATTAGGTACTNTCAAAACTAAAAGTTCATTCAAGCCATCCCCTCCTTTACAAAACCATTCCCAAATTTTTGATGACTCATGTAACATCTGTCCCAAGTCCTTCTTCTGAGGTCATCTCTGATGTTGCTGAAAAACTTAAAAAATAGGTTCATACTGGTAGGGTCTATAATAGATGTGGAGTTTCCAGAAACAATAAGAATAGGTGGTAAAAAATTAAATTAAAAAAAATGAGTGAGGGAGTACGGAGTAATGAGAAAGGGAAAAGGGAAAGAAGTGGTTGATTCTTCACCCACCTCTAAATCTGTTAGAATGGCTATTTTTGGAGCCGAGCCAGAAAAGGAGGAAGAAAGTAGCAAGAACGTAGGGGGAAGTGAATCAGGAGAAACTGAAGGGTTAGTAAATTTAGGAAAGCACACAGATGAACTTGGTTCATCTACTGAGGAAACCCTGGTGGATCTGTTGAAAATGTTAGGCGATGATTACAATCTAAAGAAGAAAAGAACTCCTAAAGCTCAAACGTCTGGAACATCAAGAGAAAGTAAGAAAAGAAAAGCTGCTCCTTCTGAGACTTCTAATATTTATCTTCCAAGAGGAATAACTACAAGGATCAAGGTAAAGCAAAGTGAGGACAAGTAGAAGAGAGCTTTAGAGGAGAGTAAGAAAAAAAGAGTGAAAAAAGGGAAAGAAAAGGTTGTTGAACCTATTGAGGCTGTTGAAGTGGATGAGATGGACCTGGTCTATCAAAATGAAAAAGTGGCAGAGGTAGAGGTTCAGACACCTAAGCTCAAGAAAGACAAGACTTGCTCAAAGAAGTCTTCATCTGTTTCTAAGTCAGTTGAACCGTCCATCTTGGCTAAATGAACCAGGTCTGCAGTTTTTCAAGCCTTAATTTCCTAGATTGTCTAGAACTTTCAGTGACCCAGATTCAAAATTTTTTGTTTGTTGCTCATGTATTAATTGTTTTTGTTTCATTTTGTGGATTGTAGCAGAATCATATTCTCTCTATCAATGAAATTTGATGCTTTTTGCTCTGATTCACTATCTGTATTTTTTGATAGTTTGGATTCTTAGTTGATTATTGATGATTAATCCATGATTGTCTATGCAGTAGCCTCAATAGCCATGAGTATTGTTAACAACACTGGTGAGTTTATCATTTTGCAAACTTTTCGATGATGCCAAAAGGGGGAAGAAAAAAGTGCTTTTGTATTTCAGGTGACATTTATAACCTAATGAACCTGGTTTCTCTATGATAAATGCTTAAGAAATATACAAAGTGTTTGAGTTGTATACAGGGAGAAGCACAGAGTTTGTCATCATCAAAAAGGGGGAATTTGTTGACCCAAGTCACTGCATAGTTTTGAAGAATGACAAAGGCTGACTAGTTGAACCAGGTCCATCAGAGCACACATACTTGACCTGACGAGTTGGCACACAAACCTTATATGCATAGGAGATGAATGCGATTGTGAAGTATCAATGAACAAGAAGAGTATCTTCTAATGCGAAAAGGTTGCAAATTGATGAAAGAATAGAAGTCGAATTCAGCAAGGACAGAAACGAAGGAAGGAAGTTGAGTTTGATAAGAACTTATTCTCCCAGGTAGAGTTGAACTAGAATTGGAAGACAAGATCAACGACCGACTCTATAAATACTTGATGTATTTCTGCTGAAAAAAGAGACGCACAAAGACTAAATTGAATCAAGTTCTGAAAGAAAAATTCCCAGATATTTGCAAGCAGAAGTATGTGCAAAGGCTACAGTTCAACTAGAAGAAACAGTTTCATATGTTTATCAATGAGTCTAGTTGGTTGTAGTAGGAGTTTTAACATTGTATCTTTTCAGCTTTAATAGAAGCAATTATAATAGGTACACATTGTTCAAGTTAGAGTTAGCTTGAAGTCTGTAGAAATTAGCTAGAGGCTAGTTGATATAAAGAGGATTAGAGTTAGTCCTAGGATTACAAAAGAGTTTATTTTGTAAGTCCGTTTGGCTCAGAGTTTTAGTGAAGTGTTTGAGAAAATCCTACTGAGGAGTAGGTCGTGGTTTTTTCACCTTTTGAGCCATGTGTTTTCCACGTAAAAATCTCTGTGTTTTTACTTTACTGCTTCTTATTATTCCACAACAGTAGTAGTTGGAACACCAAGAAGAACCGGGTTCTTCTACTAAGACAGCACTCGAAAATTGGGTACCACACAAAGTAACATATCTTATTGAGTGGTATTGAAGTCTAAAACATCAATTGGTATCAGAGCAGGTTATCCTTGAAAGGCTAACACCTTGGAGAAGATCAATATGAGTGCACCACCTGTAAATTGGGAAGGTCAATCAACTGCAAGGCCACCACTCTTCAATGCCCAGTACTACTCATGGTGGAAAAATAGGATGAATGATCACCTAATTAGAGAAGACTATGAACTCTGGGAAATAGTCACTAATGGTCCTCTAGACACCCTGATGAAGACTGCTGAAGGTATAGATATACCAAAGATAATAACTGATTGCACTGATGAGGATAGAAAGAAATGGGAGAAGAATGCAAAGGCCAAAAAGTGGCTAGTATGTGGACTAGGTCCAGACGAGTACAGCAGAATCCAAAGCTGTACCACTTCCAAAGAGATTTGGGACATCTTGCAAGTAGCCCACGAAGGAACACCTCAGGTAAAAAGGTCAAGAGGTACTTTAATATACTCTCAGTATGAAAATTTCATTATGAAAGAAGGAGATACTATTCAAGAGATGTACACAAGGTTCACAACCTTGACTAATGAACTGAAGTCTCTTGGAAGAATCATTCTTGAAGAGGACAAGGTTGAAAATATCCTAACAAGGGTCTTGCCTATTTCTTGGGGAAGCAAAATCACTGCTATCCAGGAATCTAAAAATATGGCAACCCTCAGATTGGATGAGCTAATTGGAAACCTCGCTGCCTATGAACTGAGAAGGCAGACAATGAAGATGGATGGTCCAAAGATGGAGAGGAGTCTAGCCCTAAGCATCACTGAGGGAGCAGATCTGGAAGATGATGATATGGCCATGATCACTAAAGAATTCAGAAACTTTCTCATGAGGAAGAAAGGCATCTCTATAGGAGGAAACTACAACAAAGCAAAGGCTCCAGAAAGACCAACCAACGAGGGATGCTATAAATGTGGTAAGACTGACCAGCTCATTAAAAACTGTCCTCAGTGGGAAGTAGAGTGGAAAAAGGAAAGATATGAGAGAAGGAACAGGAGGAAGGAATATGTTCAACCCAAGACAACCACAACAAAGGCTATGGTTGCTGCTTGGGGGAAAGTTCAGATGAAGAATCAGAAGATGGGGAGACTGAAGATCAGGCAATCATGGAAATTGGAGAATCTGACAAGGAATCACATGAAAAACCAGGGGTAAGTATCTCTCATCTTAAAAATAAAGTAAAGTTACTATCTAAGANTCTTGAAACTGAGATTCTAGAACTAAAATCTGAAAACTTAAAGCTAAAGCTAGGATCAAGTAAAAAGGTTGTTGATCATTCTCATATCATGTTAGAAGAAAACATAGGAAAATTAAAAGATAAGATGTATGCCAAGGACGAACAAATAAGAACTCTTAGTGAACAACTTGGCAAAGTCAAACATGAATTAGATCGAACCTGTAAATGGAATAAATCCTCTGGCGCAATTGTAATAGGTACACATTGTTCAAGTTAGAGTTAGCTTGAAGTATGTAGAAATTAGCTAGAGGCTAGTTGATACAAAGAGGATTAGAGTTAGTCCTAGGATTACAAAAGAGTTTATTTTGTAAGTCCGTTTGGCTCAGAGTTTTAGTGAAGTGTTTGAGAAAATACTACTGAGGAGTAGGTCGTGGTTTTTTCACCTTTTGAGCCAGGTGTTTTCCACGTAAAAATCTCTGTGTTTTTACTTTACTGCTTCTTATTATCCGCAACAGTAGTAGTTGGAACACCAAGAAGAACCATGTTCTTCTACTGAGACACCACTCGAAAATTGGATACCACACAAAATAACCTATCTTATTGAGTGGTATTGAAGTCTAAAACATCACATGTGTAAATAAACAAACTCATCCCTGCTTCTCTACTCGTTCCAAATTTATCAGATGCTTTGGAAGGGGCGAGATCCTCCTGCCTTTTTGGATTTTCAAAACCTTGCCATGTTTAAGAGGCAAAACAACATGAATTTGTACTGTTCAATTTCACAAACAATTTTATACTCTACAAAAGAGTCTTACTTTTGGTGGAATCTATGTAGATGCTTTATTTTGGCCATATTTTTTCGTGACCACATTTTCTGCGTTTATTAGTTTCTCCGCCTGATGTTTCTCATCATAATCGACATATTTGCGGTGTCTGATTTGAAACCTTATTATACAACTATTATGTGTGCTTAAATACAACTACAATACCATACAACTTAAATATAATTTTTATACAATTTTACACAATATATTTTTGTATATTTTGTATTTGATTTATACATAGTAATTATTTATTGTACAACTTATTTTTAACTTATTTACAACTGTCATATATTATTTCTACCCAATTAAATACATCTTCAATTTCATACAACTTAAATACAATTTTCACACAAATTTTATGCAATATGTCTTGTGTATATTTTGTATCTGATTTATACAAAGTAAAAATAAATTTCATACAACTAATTATATATTATACAACTTATTTACAACTAAAACACATTATTTACCCAGTTATATACAACTTAAATATAATTTTATATAAATTTTATACAATATGTCTTTGTATATATTTTGATATAATTTGTATATATTTTTATGTGTGGTGTGTGCTTCTTCCTTTATTAAATTCCAATCAAAACTTACTCTCTTAATATAATTTTGATACATATCAATAACTTTATGTAAAAAGATTATATTGATAACTTATATACAAATTTTATACAACGATTCATATATTATACAATTATTGTTCAACTTTCATACTACATTCAAATAAAAATATATATATAACTACAACAGAATACAATTTACATACAATTATACTACAATTTTGTAAATATATTGTATGTCATATCTTCTTCTTCTTCTTCTTCTTCGAGTTTCAATATGAAATTCAGCCAAAATTAAGTCTAATCTTCACCAAACACCCTCAAAATTGAGATATAAACTCCAAACAATATTCTCAATTGTTTGCAACAACACCCAATCCAAACAAATAATGATTTTTGAAAACTCAAATTCGAATTCAAAGCTTCAAAGCTTTTTAATGGTTGTCAATAGTGGAGAGTCAAACACCTTCAAAATTTATTGATTGACAATTTCAATTTGAACACCAATTGTGCAACATGAAAGGAAATTACTAAGTTAAAACTCTATAGTAAAATGATTGAAATCCATTGATGAATTCCATTAAAAATATATACAACATGAAGGATAAAAAGAAAATACATCAGAGGAAGAAAAAATGGTGAAAGAATAGAGAATGAGATATTGAGAGATAGAGAGAGAGCATAGGGGAGAGAGAAAGCGAGAGAGAGAGAGAGAGAGAGAAAGAGAGGAAGAGAGAGAGACAGAGAGAGAGCGCGCGCGCAGGAGGAAGAGAGAATGAGGATGGGAAATAATTGATTCCTTATTCAATTCCTAAAATAAAGGGATACTCATTTCATTCCTAAAGTGTATATAATTGATAAATTTTTATATCTATGTAATTAAATTGAAACTTGAGTTGGGAGGGTAATAAAGTTTCAAATAGTGTATAAGAAGACAAAAGTCCCTTCATTTTTCTCAAATATAATAATATTGTAGCATTCCTTTTAAATGATGAGAAAATAATATCACACAAGTAACAAAGGCCAACTTTTTTTCTCCTAAACGAAATTAAGGACTAAATAATTACGCAACAAATATTCAAGGGCCATTTGCGTACTTTATCTTTTACCAATAATTTAATGTTTACCCATAAAATGGTTGAATTTATACGTGGTTAGGCAGGTGAATAATTTGATCTTGAAATAATAGATGAATTAGATGAAAGTATAATACTTAACCTTGAGATGGAGACGAAATAGCAGAAATAGTAGTTCCAGGAACAGGGATTCCGGGTACAACATCAATGATATCACAAAACAAGAAGATAAAATTATATTAAGCTTTGAATAGAGTGTAGCTTATGTTTGCCAGAAAACTCGTGTCTTTTACAATGATAATGGCGCCCACTATTTGTGACGACCCGATAGGTCATCTTATATTTAGAACCTAATTTTATATTTTGAAGTCTCAAAAACTCATTTTAACCTTTCTCGATTTGCGTGCACAGTCCGTGTGTTCTTCCGGGAGACTTATATGTTAAAAACTGATAAAAATAAGAATCTTGCCATAAAAATTCATTTAAGTTGACTTCGGTCAATTTTTTGAGCAAACGGAACCAAATTCGTATTTTGACGATCCCGGTGGATCCGTATCGTAATTTGGGACCTGGGCATATGCCCCGAATCGAATCGGAGGTCCCTAGCCCGAGTTATTGATTTTTGTTGAACATTGAAAGTTTGAAAGTTTTATGGATTTTTAAGGGTCAATTGATGTTTGGATTTATTGATACCGGGTCCGTATTCTAGTTTTAGAGCCTGATACAGGTGCACTATAATATTTATTACTTGTCTGTCGAATTTGGTGAGAAATGGAGTTGGTTTGACGTAATTCAGATGTTCAGTTGTGAAAATAAAAGTTTTAAAGTTTCTTGAAAATTTTATTTGATTTGGTTCCGATTCGTAGTTCTAGGCGTTATTTTGGTGTTTTGATCGCTCGAGCGAGCTTGTATGATGTTTTAGGACTTGTGTGCATGTTTGGATTGGAGCCCCGAGGGCTCGGATGAGTTTCAGATAGGCTACAGGGTGAATTGGACTTAGCAAAATCTGGTGTTTTACTGCAGCTGGTGTTTTGGTGCGTTGTGCTTCACCATCGCGAAGGGGATCTGGGTTGGAAGAGGATTTTACAGCACGCGAACGTGAGACCATGGTCGCAAAAGTGGAGCATTGGGATGTTTGCTCTACGAGAACGCGACCCATCATACGCAAACACGTAACTTTAGCTAGGCTGGGCAGGGGACTTGAGGTGACTCTATGCGAACGCGAGCCCTGTCTCGCAAACGCGAAGGTGAGGCAGGCTATACCTTCGCGAACGCGTGAATTCTCTCGTGATCGCTTAATTCATTAAGGCTATGCTCTTCGCGAACGCGTCAATGTTCATGCGAACGCGATGAACACTGACGCCCAATGGTAAAACAGTCACAATTATGGGATTCTTGTCATTCTTTAAAAAATTTCAAAACTAAAATACCTAGAGGCGATTCCCCCATAAGAGTTTCGTCCCTAATTTGTTGGTAAGTGATTCTAACCTACTTTCTTTCAATTACCCATTACATTCATGAGTTCATCCTAAAATCTAAGATTTTTATGGTGGAAATTGGGGGTTTGGGTAGAATTAGGAATTTTTGTATAATTGGAATTTAGACCTCGAATTGAGGTCTAATTTCGAAGAAAATTACATAATCAGGCTCGGGGTGAATGGGTGAATGTATTTTAGTCCGAACCTTGGATTTTGACCAAGCGAGACCGGGATCGATTTTTGACTTTTTGGGGAAAATTTGGGAAATCTAAATTTATGCATTGTAATTGATTTCTTTAGCAATATTTGATATTATTGAGTTGTTTGTGGATAGATACGAGTAGTTTGGAGGTGGATTCTAGAGAAAAAGTTGTAATTGAGCATTGAGTGGCCTTTGGAGAGAGGTAAGTGTTGTGTCTAACCTTGATTTGAGGGAATTAGGACTCGTCGGACTATTTGCTATGTGAATTTTATGTGAGCGGGCGTATATTCAAGGTGATGATTGCTTATATGCCGCCAAATTATCTGTTTTCCCCTTTTTCTTATATTATCTCCTTCCATGTCTTAGTTGTTTTGTGCCCTAAATGCGTTACCATGCCAAATTGCTACTTGTTAGTCATTGTTTCCTCCAGTTCATGATATTAGTCCTTCCATAGTTTCATTGTCTCCTATTATTTTCTTAAGCTGGTTTATCGGAACCTTTCTGTTGTATATTCAGAATTGGTCCCGATGTGTAGTATTACTTATGTGAACTTTCATGGTATACAAGTTTCCTGTTTGTTTCGGTTTGGAGTTTAAGTATTGTGAAGGGTTTCTGTGATTTGAATTTTTTAATTTCTGTACATACTGAGTAATTAATATTGATATGGTGGGATCGGGTTGCACACTGCAATTGGTGGAAGAAGGGTGATATATTGAGGTGGAATAAGGGTGAATTGATACTGTACGGTGGGAACAGGTTTCACACCGCAACAGGTGTAATAAGGGTGGATTGTTTGGTGGAATAAGGGTGAATTATGATTATGTTATTGTGATATGATGGGATCGGGTTGCACGCCGCAAAACTTTTATTTATATTCAATGTTGTTTATCTTATTATGAAGATATAAGGGAGGAATATGAGATGTATGGTGGGATCGGGTTGCGCGTCGCAACAACCCATGTGTTTATGTTTCCCTGAGCTCTGTTAGCTTTATGGTATTCTCTACTGCACTTAAGGATTGGTAATATCTGAATGAAGTTGATTGATTTCCGAGAGTTGTAGTTATTTCTTGCAAATTACTGCTTTATTCTATTATGTCTTCCTTTTTATGCTTTTATCATGTATACTGTGTACAAGCTGTAGTATGAGTGACCCGCCGTAGCCTCGTCACTACTTCATCGAGGTTAGGCTCTGCACTTACCAGTACACGGGGTCGGTTGTACTGATACTGCACTCTGTACTTCTTGTGCAGATTTTGGTACTGGTCCGAGTTGATCGTGAGGTTAGCTGCTGGATTCATCCGACAGGAGACCCAAGGTGGGTCTGTCGGCATCCATAGACCTTGGAGTCCCCTTCTAGACATTGCATTTTACTGTTTCTTTCCTTCCGAAAACAGTTGAATTTCTTTCAGACATTTACTTGTAGTAAAATCTTAGAAGTTCGTGAATTGTGACTCCAGATCCCGGTAGTAGTATATATATGAGGCTGTTATACTTTTTCGCACTCATCTTAACTTGTTATAGCTTATTTGCTTTTATTTACTTAAATGTATAAGAACTGGCTTAATGATTCTCTAATGTTGGCTTGCCTAGCAAGTGAAATGTTAGGCGTTATCACGGTCCCGAAGGTGAGAATTATGGGTCGTGACAAGTTGGTATTAGTGCACTAGGTTGCCTAGGTCTCACAATTCACGAGCGAGCTTAGTAGAGTATGGGGGATTGGTATAGAGACGTCTGTACTTATCTCCCATAGGCTATGAAGTTTAGGAACAAATTTCACTTCTATTCTTCTCTGTTGTGCGATTTTCTTTTCTCAATACTGATTGAACTCTTCTACTCTTATTCTCTCGTAGATGGCGAGAACATGTACCGCTTCTTCAGCTGAATAGCAGCCAGAGCCTCCAGTAGCAGCTCCTATGAGGGGCAGAGGTCGAGGCCGAGGCAGGGGTGAGGCTCAGCCTAGAGCCCGAGCAACAACCCAAACAGTGGAGCCTTAGGTAGAGTTTGACGAAGAGGTTCCAACCTAGACTGTTCCTGCCGTGGTAACTCAGGTTCCGGAGGGTTTCATTGCCACCCTAGTGCTTCAGGATGCTTTGGTTCGTTTGGTAGGCCTTATGGACAATCTGGCCCAGACTGGCGCATTTCCCATGGCGCCAGACGTCTCTCAAGCTAGAGGAGGAGCCCAGACTCCTACTACTCACACTCCGGAGCAGATGGCTCCCCAGTACTAAGACTCCAACAGCTCATCCAATCGGAATAGTTCAGCCGGTTGTTGCGGCACAGACCGATGATGGGTCAGCTATATCTTCTAAGGCTCTGTGGATATTAGAAAGTTTTACCAAGCTCTTCCCAATTCACTTCGGTGGTGATACTTCAGAAGATCCCCAGAAGTATCTTGACAGTTGTCATGAGGTGCTACGGAACATGGGTATGGTGGAGACTAATGGGTCGACTTTGCTTCATTTCAGATGACTGGTTCATCCAAGAAATGGTAGAGAGATTATTTGTTGACCAGACCAGCTGGGTTGCCTTCTCTTACTTGGGACCAGTTCTCTCAGTTCTTCTAGAGAAGGTTCTGCTTGTCACATTGAGAGAGGAGCATCGTTGTAAGTTCAAATGTCTCCAGCAGGGCAATATGACTGTAACTCAGTATGAGACCCGTTTTATGGATTTGGCCTGTAATGCTCTTCTTCTTCTTCCCACCGAGAGAGAGAGAGAGAGGGTGAGGAGTTTTATTGACAGACTTGCTTAGCCTATTAGATTGAAGATGGCTAAGGAGACTGGGAGTGAGATTTCTTTTCCGGCGGCTGCCAATGTCGCCAGGAGAGTTAAGATGGTTCTTGCACAGGGAGGTCAGGGGTCTGACAAGAGACATCATCATTCCGGTGGGCTCAACAGTGCCTCATCTGGAGGAAGGGGTGATTTTGGTAAGGGCCATCCTCCCAGGCCATTTCATTCAGCGCTTCAGGCATCCTACAGTGCCTCAGGGAGTCGTGGTCCTTATGTGCCTCACTCTGGAAAGCCAGCCTATAGTGCACCACCAGCTCCTATCAGTGCACCTCCTATTTAGAGTTATTACCATGGTCATCCAGCCCGTTTGGGTCAGTCTCAGTTTCCATAATCACAGTACCAGGATGGATGTTTCGAGTTTGGTGGTTATAGGCATATCAGGAGGACCTGTCCGAGATTATTGGGCGTCCCTCCACAGCATCAGGGTTCTCGTGCCATGGTTCCGGCACCAGTTGTTGTACTGCCTACTCAGCCAGCCAGAGGCAGAGGTCAGGCGGCTAGAGGTACGGGCTAGACTGTTATAGGGGAAGGTCATGCCGTTAGAGGTGGAGGCCAGTCAGCTAGAGGCCGTCCCAGGGACGTGGTTCAGAGTGGTGGGCCCCAGCCTCGATGTTATGCTTTTCCAGCCAGGCCTGAGGCTGAGTCATCCGATGCTGTTATTACAGGTATTATTTCAGTTTGCAGTAGAGATGCTTGAGTTCTATTTGATCCGGGATCTACTCACTCTTATGTGTCATCCTATTTTGCTTCATATTTAGTTGTGCCTCGTGATTCTTTGAGTGATCCTATGTATGTGTCCGTTGATGATACCCAAATTATTTTTAACTTGCATATATACCTTCAAAATCAGTTTTTATAATAATTGGCATTTTTTCTTTAATTTTTCCACATTTTATTAATTTATTTCTAATTTATCCAGTGCTTTTATATCCAATAATTAATCATAAATTTCATTAAAAATAGTTTCAAAATATTTTGGTTTAATATATCATTTTTCATCCTATTAGGATTTAATTATTTCACAAATTAGCCAAATTGGCATTATTTGATTATAATTGCAATAATTTTGCAATTATAGCCTGATTACATATTTATGCCATTTTTTACCAAATAATTAGCCATCTGTATTTTGAAATACTAATTAGTTACTTTAATTTCATCTACTAAGTGTCAATTTCATTTTTTTTATAATTATTAACCATTTTTTATTAATCATTTATCTATTTTTAAATGGGTATTTAACAAATAGCCACTTTTAATCCTAATTTTAGCCTAATCTACCCGGACCCCTTAACCCATTCAACCAGCCCGATAATCTAGCCCAGTCTTCAAATCTCACCCGGCCCAATCCCCCTTTTAAATCTGAGCCGTTGATTAATTCAAATACACGACCCAGATTCGTCCTTACCATTAGTAACCCCCTAATGACTACCCCNCCCCCAATTTCATTTTCCCCCCAATATAATTATCTCTCAACCGTCTCACTATCTCCCTCTCTTTATCTTTGGTTCTCTCTAGAACCTTCTCACCTTTCCCCTTTTCCGATGAACTCTGTTCATCTTCTCCGGCCACCTTTCTCGCTGGAAACCATGACCTCTCACCATCCCTAGCATATGTCTCACCTCCACGCCAGCTTGACACTACCTTAAGGTCTTCAAGTGAGCCTGGAGTGGTTCAACTCCCACCCATGGCCTTTAATGCCGTTTTCCGGCCATCTACTGTCGTTTGAGTAAGATCTCTTTATTTTTTGGCCAGAACCTGTGGTTCTTTAGCCGATTTTTCTTATCTTTGGGTTGTCTCCATGAAACCCTAACTAATATCGCTTGGTTTATTTAGATCCGTAATAGATCTTGACATATTACGGGCTATTTTGAGGTTTTCCTTAAAGATGTTCCGTTTTCCCTAAAACGATTCTTCATCTTCAAACTAGGTTTTGATAACCCCTTTTTAAAACGGTTTCCCTATGATTTTTAAAATGGTTTTCCTATGATTACCCCATTCTCTGAAAATTTACACTATGCTGTTCATCTATGTCTCTGATTTTCTTGCTTTTTTCGCTTACATCAATGTTTACTCTGTAATTCATGTGAATCCCTAATTTCGTATGATTTTACTCTACTATGATTACTAGGGTTTCAGATTTCTTGACCATTATCTATTTAATTTGTGTTGACTTCCTTTATTTGATGTTTTCCTTATTCGAGTCCCTGATTCCCTGGGATTAGTGTCCTTCACTGATCTCCTATGGTAATACATTACTGATTTTGACCCATGAGTTATTCACTTGCATTATTTGATTGATTCTACTGTTAGTAGATTCTTATAGACCTTTCCTTAATTTGATTTTTTGAACCTAGACTAATTACTTGTTCTATATGCTGAAATTATTTCCCTGTGTGGTATTCCAGTCATACGTTATACTTTCCCTAATTGGTGCTAATTTCCTGAGATTTCAAACTCACTCGAGGGTTTCTTGTTGATTTCCATAATTCCCTGCCTTATTTTCGTAGTTGATTATGCTGATTCTTATGACATTCCTTAATTAATATGTTATGTACCTAGCCTAATTACCTGCCCTATACTTGTATTAGTTTGAAATATTTCCTTATGTGTTATATGTCAGCCAAGTGGTATATTTCTTTATTTGTCACATGTCCATTACCGTTTGAAATTGACCCCTTAATTGAACAGAGTACTGACTTTGATTCTCTGATGATTAATCCTGATTCCTTAATTTTCACCCAGCTTTCAAAACTATATATATGCATACTCTTATCTCATTTTTGAGACACGAACAACACTGTTCAACTCTCTCTCACACAACTAAAACTTGCTACTCTCTCTATTCTCTCTTCTATTTTCTACTACTCTAAGTTAGCCGGCTGCAAGCCAAGACTAACTACTGTGCATCTCCTATCTTCTGCTTTGTGTAACTGCTTTCTTCATTTCACTAGTATTTTCTAATTCATATTTGAGTTCTCAAACCAACATGTTTCTATTACTGTTGCAGTTCATTGTGTTTCTAATTTGCTTTTACTTACTATTCTGTTGTTCAACATGTAGCTAGGATCTTGGATTCCATCTAGCATGTCTTTATGTACTTGATACATGTTCTATCTGAATCTTCATGCCTATGTTTGGTACATTAGTTTGATTAGGGTAAATCGTACTGTCTTAAACTGGTTGGTACTGCCATGTTAGTTTCATCCTATACCCTGCTGATCCTCTGAACCCTTTGGATCTCTGATTGTTTATGCATGCGCCTACCTGTTACATGTTCAGTACTCTGCACCTATGTGTCCCTCAAACCCCCTTTCCCCTGTTGTGGTTGTTGGATCATTCTGGGTCCTTTGTGTGATGCTGACTTTGCCTTGGTTCTGAGATTGGTGTTCATGTTCTTTCAAATTGTTTTCACTAGTTAAACTTTTGTTATATTTCCATTAATTCTTTTTTCCAAAACTGTTTTCTTATCCAAATTTTTCAAACTATATCAAGCACTCTCACTCTACTCTTAGACCCCTTAAGTTCTGCCCCCTCTGTGTAAGCATTGCCTTGGGACCCTTGAGCTCCCTCTAAACTTTGAAAAACAAAGGCTAGCCATTCCACACTGCACTTACTCTATCTTGGCTATGAAATCTGGGTGTGAGCACTGCCCGGGATCCCTTGAGATCCTTAGGGAACTTTGACACACCTGGATCATGTGAAGGGTTGTGAACCAATGGCATTTGAGGATCTGGAAACTTGGGCCTACAATGGAAGGCTCCCTATAGTTAACTTCTTCTTTTCCTTATGTAATTCATATTCATAGGTGTGTAATAACTTGTAAACATAACTCTGGGGTTGGATAGTGAAAAGGGGTGGGTAATATGCATGTTGTAGTGTAATCAAGGGTAGAAATCATACTTTCAAGGTTTACTCTCTCTATGCGCAATAGCAACCATGTTTAGGTACAACATGTCGTGCATTAGATATCATTCTACTTAGGCTCATATATACTGTTTTTCTTTCAGCATGTCATCATTCATTGCCTTCACTTAGAGATCCTGCCTATAGGAGAAATAATTAAATAAATTGCTATTATGTGGTTCTTCATTGTAAACATTTTTTGAAACTTCATTTAGAAATACTGTCTTAGAATAAATGTGTTGCACTAATATGCTCCGCACTTAGAAAACCTATTTTTTAAGATAAACAACATTAAAAACAGTCACATATGTTATTCCTGAAACTGTGCATAATGCTGTGATTTTATGTGCATTTAGAGATCCTATTTTAGCAACTGCACATGCATCATTCTGCATTAGACATCATGTTATAGGATCGTACTCATTTAACTACACTTAGTCCAAATATAGATATATAAAATAGTCCTCCTGTTCTAACAAACTGGTAATTAGTCTCTGAATGCTTGTAACACTTAGAAGTGCATGATATTCGGTATAACGACCTGAAATTGTCTCATAACTGCTACACGCCTAGGCAGGTCTTAGGTAATCAGCCATAAAGAAATAAAACCAGAACTGTCCTTTGTGATTAGTGTTCAACTGTCAGCATGTTTAAAACCAGTAGGAAAGCCTGATTAAGACTTCCTCTCTGAGTTATGCAATAAATCTGTCTTTGTGTTATCACTTAGATACCATGCTTAGGATCTGAACCTGAATCTAGACCTTAACTGTGTATGAGTCATGCTATTTATGTGTACTATGTGTGGAGGTATACTTGAGTCTTTTATTTGCTTTCCATGCTCCCCTTAATTGAAGTCCTATATGTTTTATTATGCGTGGCCTTAGTAATTTTTACCTTTAAAACCTGAAGGTCTGCCTAGAACCTCCCTTAAAGGATATAAGTCCTAAATTCCTACGGGACTGATAGGAAGGGACGTGTAACATCATGCAATAGAGTTCATGACCAACACGCGATTTAATTACCTTCACGGGGTAGGAAAGGGTAGAATATGGATATGATGACCGGTGCGCTAATACCATGTGCAGCCCCTCTTCGAGGAGTGTCATACAGGGTATTGCATTGATGTGATCCATATTATTATAAATCTAGAGATACCCTTTATATGCTTAGATCGTAATCCTTCCAAAATCTAACCTTCTTTACTATTTTCAAGCATCTGCGTGCTTAAGACTTAAATCCCCTCTTATTTGAGCCTTTATTTGTTTTTTTGCTAAGCCGTACAAATTCACAAAAGCTGTTTGGCCGGGAACCACACTTGTGGATCCTGAGGGGTGCCTAAAACCTTCCCCTTAGGATAATTTCAAGCCCTTACCCTATCTCTGGTTAACAACGTAGTTGTAAATGAACCCCTTTGGTGTCCTAACGCACCTTTAAAAATTGTTAGGTGGCGACTCTCAAAAACACAAACCCCTTTCCCAAAAGGAAAGAGTTGTCTCAACCGAATGTCATAAACCCGATCTCCGCGAGGAAAGAGGGGGCGCGACAGCATGGCGACTCTGTTGGAGACTTTCAGGCTTTTACCATTTTCAAATTGCTTTGTGAATTTGTAACTTTTCCCATTTCCCTTATGTGCAATTACTTGTCTATTTCTTTAAGCATTTATTTTTTCTTCAAAAGTAACTGACATGTTTTTTTGTTTCCTTCCTTTGTAACCGCTTTTAAATCATAACTATTGTATTTACCGCTTTCCTACCGTGCAAATACATGACAACATGTTTTTAATGCTTATTTATTATTGCATAATCATGCTCAACATTCATACTCCACTCGTGACAAACAAAATACTATAGAAACGCTTGATGAGTGGTTGCACTCTTCCTATATTATTACCCCCTAAATTCGGAAAGGCTTATTTGCGGTAAAACTAGTCGATAAGCGGTGCAGTCGACGGTTCTGTGCCTTTCCCCCTTGAGTTGTCCGCTCGAGGGTACCAGTCTAAAACCCCATAGAAATCTTACTCCGTTATGTTATTTCATGCATCATGGTCAAACCTATCCAGGTTAAAGTGTGGTTCGCACGATAGCTTGTAAGATTGCCTTATCCAAAAGTCCACTGGGTTTTCCTAAACCTAAACGGAAATCATCACGTTCTGTGCATTTATTTGGAGAACTAAATGCTTTATGCTAATTATTGATGTTAAATAGTCGAGTCTGGTGGGGGTCAGGGTCTAATCATGTTTGCCTTGCAGAAATATGAGGCACGTAGTCCCCAGATTCGGCATGGTCTCTAACATCCATCCAAGATTGCTAAGTTGGTGGGAAGATTTACATTCTAGTGACAAAACTATCGTTAGAAAATACTTGGGAAATCTACCATCTCTCCTAAAAATCCATCCTAACAACATGATAATAGAGGCTGCTACCCTATTCTGGGATTGTGAAAGGTCCGTGTTCCGCTTTGGGGACATTGAAATGACACCTTTGCTGGAGGAAATAGGAGGACTGGTTGGCCTAGTATGGGAAACCCCGGGGTTGCTAATGCCTGAGAACCGCACAGGCAAAGGTTTCCTCAAAATGATGGGTCTGAAGAAGAATGCAGAACTGGTATGCTTAAAGAAGTCATACATCCCTTTTGACTACTTGTACGAAAGGTATGGTCACAACAAATCATATCGTACCTACCGCGACGAGTTTTCCATCACATCCTTGGGACACATCCATTGTAGAGTATTCATATTCATGTTTTGCTTCTTGGGTCTGATTGTGTTTCCAATAAAGAAGGCGAGAATCCACACTAGACTGGCCATGGATAACCAAGAAACTAATAGAAGGAATTGGTGGGAAAAACTTCAGCATTGTGCCCATGATCATTGCAGATATATATCGAGCCTTGGAAAAGTGTCAACGAGAGGGAAGACACTTCGAAGGCTGCAATCTACTACTTCAGCTTTGGCTCATGGAACATATCTAAAAGGGCGAATACCGATAAGAAATTCATCGAAGATTTTGGGATGAACACATCGCTTTCCACCATCCAAAGCGAATGAATTACATCCCCGACCAGTTTGCTCAGCCTGAGAACGCCAAAGGATGGGTCGAGCTCTTTGATAATCTGACTGAAGAACAGGTTCAGTGGATGTTCGAGTGGTTTCCGAGAGAGGAGTTCATCGCCCGTTACAGATATGCACCGTTCCTAATACTAATTGGTCTAAGAGGAACATACCCTTACGTCCCTCTTCGAGTTATGAGGCAAGAAGGTAGGAAGCAAGTCATACCCAGGGTCGACAGGATGAGCCATCTTCGAGCTGACTTCCAAAATGACGATAGTCCTCACAAGTTCCAAGCCCAGCATATGTGGCACTGCAAGATTGTAATGGAGAAGGACACAATCGATCCAGAAATATATCATGCCGGTTGTAATCCTTTCTATCCTGGTTGGTTGGCAGAAAATTGGGGTGGTCTAAGCGAGCCAAGGTTCGTTCAGGGCCACATGGTTATAGATGAAAAGGCCGAGGCACAAGTCAAATACAACCAGCTGCGCAAGAGGATCCGTGAGTGTGAGGATGAGCACCGCGAAATACATGGGTCTAGCAAGAAACTATCGAGGAATGGAAAGATATGGCTATCAGTACCAACAAAACGTTAGGGTATTTGGATCGAGGCATAGTGGAGATGGAGGAAAAAATTCTCAAAAGGTTTGAAGACTGTCAAAAGGCTGAAGGGACCGAATGAGGACATCTATCCGGAGCATACATGTTGCTGGGACTTCGCGAGTTGGGGAAACTGTACGAGGGAAGCAAGAATGCCGAGTCTGGGGAAGGCCCTTCTGGGACCAAGTACATAGGAATGTCTTTCTTTTACTTTATCAATGTAATAAGGCCAATGGCCATTAGTGACCTTTACTTCCTGTTTATTTAGTGTCGTTTTGGGATTTGTCTATTTTCTTATCTATAAAATGAGGCACTTAGAATCTTAAGTTCTCCAAATCAATTTTTCGCTAGGCCTACCTCGGGCACAAAAGAGGTCCCCAAATTAAGACGCGCTTTACATTCCCACACTATGTGTTTAAATACCGCAATACTTTTCATAATCCTCACTGACTTGGCTACCTTTTGTTTTTGTTTTCCTCTTTCTTTACTTATTTATTCCCCTCCGCAAAGGTTAGTTCGTGCACTCTGCCATCATCATCCTATCTTACAAGATCCAGGGGCCCTCCACCCTCTCCTCCTCTTAGTCCTCCCAAAGGAAAGAACAAAGGCAAAAAGAAAATGGAAGATTCAGGCAACAACAGAAATGAGAATGTGGTTGAACGGGTAGAGGCCACTGATGGCCACGGTATTCGAATTCAGAATGAACCTGTGTCACAGCTGGAATGAAAGTTGGCAAAGTTTCAAGAAGACCTTGATCAAGTTCGGAATCTGGCAAACCTGTCATTCTCCCTCAACGTCCCAGACGTCAACATCTAGAATCCTACACCTTCTCAAAACATCCCAAAGCAGAAAAATCATCCCGCTGCTCATCATCACACCACCCCACCAAAGAACCAAACTCTTCCAGCACAATGCAATGCCTGCCATACTCCAAATAACACTCCACTGCTTATCCCAGAACCTCAGAACTCCACAAATGACCATTTCCACACTCATGCGCTAGGCCACCATAACAATCCCATCTACGAGAAGAGCATGCCACACTCCACTCCTCTATCACATACACACCTGAGTCTGACGAAAATGACATGTTTATCAAGAACTTGGCCGAGAAACTTAGGAAGCTGACCAGCCGGGTTCAAGGCGTCGAGGGAATCAAGGGAGTCGAAGGGTTGAACTATGAAGACCTCTGCATACAGCCCGATGTCGAACTGCCCGAGGGATATAAACCTCCTAAGTTTGAAATTTTTGATGGTACAGGTGATCCAAGGGTTCATCTGAGAACTTATTGTGACAAGCTGGTTGAAGTAGGGAAGGATGAAAGAATCCGCATGAAGCTGTTCATGAGGAGCTTGAAAGGAGATGTGTTGTCTTGGTACATCAGCCAAGATCCCAAGAAATGGTCAAATTGGGTGAGCATGGCAGACTTTATGGACAGATTCAGGTTCAACATAGAGAACGCACTAGACATGTTCTATATTCAGAATTTGAAAAAGAATCCCATGGAGACATTTCGCGAGTACGCTACTCGTTGGAGGTCCAAAGCTGCCAAGGTCAGACCCGCCTTAGAAGAGGAGCAGATGAACAAGTTCTTTGTTCGGGCCCAGGACCAGCAGTACTATGAACGATTGATAATGATTGAGAACCACAAGTTCTCCGACATTATCAAATTAGGTGAACAGATTGAAGAAGGTATCAAGAGCAGTATGGTCACAAATTTTGAATCCTTGCAAGCTACAAACAAGGCTTTGCAGTCTGGTAGTGTGTCTAAGAAAAGAGACGCGAGAGCCGTGATGGTTTCACAAAGAACCAAATCCCCACTCAAATACCAAACTTACCCAACACCTCCAGTCACACATCAACCAACCCTTAATTACCAAGCACCCTCACCCTCATACCAAGCTCCACCACCCACTTATCAATCACCCCCACCA
>ML311815.1:0-51690 GCA_005239505.1 Nicotiana paniculata | reverse complement strand
ATGTATGTTGCAGCGCGCAACCCGATCCCACCAGACATTAATATCAATAGGATAATTCACCCTTATTTCTCCATATCAATCCACCCTTATTCCTCCTTATCAATCCTCCCTTATTCCTCCTACTGCGGCGTGCAGCCGGATCCCACCATATCAATACCAAACACTCAATGTACTCAGTCAATTTACAGTCTAAATCACAAGGTATTTACAATAAATAAACATCAAATTGAACCAAGCAAGGGAAACCTTGATCAATATAAAGTCTACCCAAATAATACTACACCGCGAGACCAATCTAGCAATTTACAATAAAAGGTGCAAACAAGTCAAATTAAGCAAATAGCAGGGATTAGGGGACCTATGGGAAGAACTAACATAGCTAACAGGAGAAGATGTTGATTAACATGTAGCAGGTAAGCATGGAAGCATTTAGAGCATATAACAATTAAGACTGTGAATGAAACAATTAAAGAAAATCAGTAAATCAGGGAAAAACAGATAATTTGGCGACGTATAAGCACTTGTCACCTCGCATATACGCCGCTCACACGGATTTCACACAATCACATAGTCCGAGGGTTCCTAATTCCCTCACGTCAAGGTCAGACACAATACTTACCTCAATCCACATGCCACTCACTGCTCAATTACCGATTTTCCTCTAGATTCCACCTCCAAACCACTCGTATGTAGCCATAATTAACTTAATAACATCAAATATTGCTAAAGAAATCAATTTCAATACATAAATTTAGGTTTCCAAACTTTCCTCCAAAAGTCAAAAATCGACTCCAGGCCTGCTTGGTCAAAACTCGAGGTTTGGACCAAAATCCATTCCCCCATTCACCCCCGAGCCCGGATATGTAACTAGTTTTGAAATCCGACCCCAAATTGAGGTCTAATTTCCAATTTCCCAAAAATCTCTATTTCTACCCAAACCCCCAATTTTTACCATGAAATTTCTAGATTTTAGGTTGAAATCTTGTAAAATGAAGTGAAAGATTGAAAGAAACGCGTTAAAATCACTTACCTATGATTTGGGGAAGAAGTTATCTTTTGAAAATCACCCCTAAGTCTCTTATATTTTGAAAATGTGAATAAATGGCTTGAGTCTCGATATAAATGAACTCACTGCCCAACGACTTTCGCACATGCGGTGCAGGGGTCTCACTTGCGGATCCGCTTCTGCGGACCAGGTGTCTGCTTCTGCGAAAAAGCCTGGGCCGACTGGGGCCGCATGTGCGGACTGGAGTCTGCTTCTTCGGTCCCGCTCCTGCGAAGAAAATCCCGCATCTGCGAAAACTGGCCTCCCATCCTTAGGTCGCACCTGCAACCAAAGGCTCGCAGGTGCGAGTACACTAGATCTTGTGCACCAGCAGCCCTGTTGAGTTTTAAACTCAACTTGCGCATCGTCCGAATGGCACCCGAGCCTTCGGGGCTCCAAACCAAACATGCACACAAGTCTAAAAACATAATATGAACTTGCTCGTGCGATCAAATCGCCAAAATAATACCTAGAACTACGAATTTAGCACCAAATCGCATGAAATTCTCAAGAACACTTTAAAATTCCTATTTTAACAACGGGACGTCCGAATCACGTCAAATCAGTTCCGTTTCTCACCAAATTTAACAGATAAGGTATAAATATCGTAATGGGCCTGTACCGGGCTCCAGAATCAAAATACGGACCCAATACCAACAAGATCAAACATTAACCAATTTCTTAAAATCATTATATTTTCAAACTTTCAATTTTCAACAAAAATTCATATCTCGATCTAGAGACCTTGGAATTCGATTCCAGGCATACGCCCAGGTCCCATATTTCACTACGGACCCAGCGAGACTGTCAAAACAGGGGTCCTGGTCTGTTTACTCCAAACATTGATCGAAGTCATCTAAAATCAACTATTAAGGCCAAAAATTATTATTTCATCAATTTTCCACATAAAATCTTTCCGGAAATACGTCAGATTGTGCATGCAAATCGAGGAAGGTTAAAAAATTAGATTTTAAGGCTAAAGAGTGCAGAATCGAGTTCTAAAACATAAGACGACCTTTTGGGTCATCACAATCTCCACCTCTAAAACAATTGTTCGTCCTCGAACGGACATAGAAAATACCTGAACTGGTGAATAGGTGGGGATATCTACTCCGCATGTTCGACTTGGACTCCCAAGTAGCTGCCTCAACAGGCTGACCTCTCCACTGCACTCGAACTAAAGGATAACCCTTCGACCTCAATTGACAAACCTGTCGGTCTAGAATAGCTATCGGCTCCTTCTCATAAGTCAAATCCTTGTCCAACTGGACAGAGCTGAAATCTAACACGTGGGACGGGTCACCATGATACTTCCTGAGCATGGTCATATGGAACACTGGATGAACTGTTGATAACCATGGAGGCAACGCAAGTCTATAAGACACCTCTCCCACTCTATCGAGAATCTCAAAAGGCCTGATATATCTAGGGCTCAACTTACCCTTCTTCCCAAACCTCATGACAACCTTTATGGGTGACACCCGCAACAACACTTTCTCCCCGACCATGAATACCACCTCACGAACTTTACGGTCGGCATAACTATTTTGCCTGGAATGAGTTGTGCGAAGTCGATCCTGTATAATCTTGACCTTGTCCAAGGCCTCCTGTACTAAATCTGTACCCAACAGAGCCTACCCCGACTCAAACCACCTAACTGGCGACCTGCACCGTATCCCATATAATGCCTCATAAGGAGTCATCTGAATGCTCGACTTGTAGTTGTTATTGTAGGCGAACTCTGTAAGGGGCAAAAAATGATCCAACGATCCTCCGAAGTCAATAACAAAAGCGCGAAGCATATCCTCCAAGATCTGAATAGTACGCTCGGACTGCCCGTCCGTCTGAGGATGAAATATTGTGCTCAGCTAACCCGTGTACCCAACTCACGATGTACTGTCCTTCAGAAATACGAGGTAAACTACGTACCTCGATTAGAAATGATAGACACGGGCACACTGTGAAGACAGACAATCTCCCGAATATAAATCTCTGCCAATCGCTCCGAAGAATAGGTAACTGCCACAGGAATGAAGTGTGTTGACTTAGTCATCCTATCCATAATGACCCAAACGACATTGAACTTCCTATGAGTCTGTGGGAGTCCAAGAACAAAGTCCATAGTGATATGCTCCCACTTCCACTCAAGAATCTCTATCTGTTGAAGTAAACCACCAGGTCTCTAATGCTCGTACTTCACCTGCTGACAATTCAGGCACCAAGGTACATAAGAAATTAAATCCTTTTTCATCTCTTCCACCAATAATGTTGTCGTAGGTCCTGGTACATCTTGGTGGAGCCCGGGTGAATAGACTACCGAGAATTGTGGGCCTCCTCAAGGATTAACTCACGAAGCCCATCCACATTAGGCACACACACGCGACCCTGCATCCTCAAAACTCCATCATCTCCAATAGTAACCTTCTCGGGACAACTGTGTCGTACTGTGTCCCTAAGGACCAACAAATGAGGTTCGTTATACTGCTAATCTCTAATACACTCAAACAAAGAAGACCGAGCGACTATGCAAGCTAGAACATGGCTGGGCTCTGAAATATCAAACCTCACAAACTGGTTAGCCAAAGCCTGAACATCAGAAGCTAGCGGTCTCTCACTGACTGGAATGAACACAAGGCTGCCCATACTTGTTGTCTTCCTACTCAATGCGTCGGCCGCCACATTAGCCTTCCCCGGATGATATAAGATGGTGATATCTTAGTCTTTCAATAGCTTCAACCACCTCCTCTACCTCAAATTGAGATCCTTTTTCTTGAACAAATACTGAAGGCTGCGATGATCCGTGAAAACCTCACACGACACGCCCATAGAGATAGTGCCTCAAAATCTTCAGCGCATGAACAATGGTTGCTAACTCTAAATCATGGACAGGGTAATTCTTCTCATGAAACTTCAATTGCAGAGACACATATACAATCACCCTGCCCTCCTGCATCAATATTGATCCGAGCCCAACATGGGAGGAATCACAATATACCGTGTAAGATCCTAAACCTGATGGTAACACCAACACTGGCACTGTAGTCAAAGCTGTCGTGAGTTTCTGAAAGCTCGCCTCTCACTCGTCTCACCATCTGAACGGGGCACCCTTCTAGGTCAACCTAGTCAACGGGGCTGCTATAGATGAAACCCCTCCACAAATCGATGGTAATAACCTGCCAAACCCAAGAAGCTCCTGATCTTTGTGGCTGAAGCGGGTCTAGGCCAGTTCTTTACCTTCTCAATCTTCTTAGGATCTACCTGAATACCCTCTGGTGATACAACGTGGCCCAAGAAAGCGAATAAATCTAACCAAAACTCGTACTTCAAAAATTTAGCATACAACTGACTGTCCCTCAGAGTCTGGAGCACTGTCGTAAGGTGCTGCTCATGCTCCTCCCGACTGCGGGAGTATATCAAGATGTCATCAATAAAAACGATCACAAAAGAATCCAAATAAGGCTTGAACACTCGGTTCATCAAATCCATAAATGTTGTTGGGGCATTGATCAACCCAAAGGACATCACCAGAAATTCATAGTGCCCATACCGCATCTGAAAAGATGTCTTAGGGGCATCGGATGCCCTAATCCCCAACTGATGGTAGCCAGATCTCAAATAAATCTTCGGAAACACCTTGGCACCCTAAGATGATCAAATAAATCATCAATCCTCGGCAACAAATACTTGTTCTTGATGGTGACTTTGTTCAATTGTCGATAATCTATACACATCCTCATAGACCCATCCTTCTTCTTTACAAATAAAACCAGTGCACCCTAGGGCGAGACACTAGGTCCAGTGAAGCCCTTATCAAGTAAATCCTGCAACTGTTCCTTCAACTCTTTCAACTCCGGTGGGGCCATCCGGTATGGAGAAATAGAAATGAGCTAAGTGCCCGGAGCCAAATCAATACAAAAGTCAATATCCCTGTCGAGTGGCATCCCCGGCAGGTCTACAGGAAATACCTCTGGAAACTCACAAACAATAGGCACAACATCCATAGAAGGAACATCAGCACTAGAATCACGAACATAAGCCAAATAGGTCAAACATCCCTTCTCGACCATATGTTGAGCCTTCATTTAAGAAATAACCCTGCTGGTAGAATGGCCAGGAGTCCCTCTCCACTCTAATAGAGGCAACCCCGGCAAGTCTAATGTCACTGTCTTGGCATGACGGTCCAAAATAGCATGATAAGCAATTCATACCCAATATAACATCGAAATCCACCATATCTAAGAGCAGAAGGTCTACACTGGTCTCAAGACTCCCAAGAGTGACCACACATGAATGATATATTTGATCTACAATAGTAGAATCCCCTACAGGTGTGGAAACATATACGGGGGCACTCAAAGAATCACGAGGCACAACCAAATATGAAGAAAAATAAGACGACACATAGAAGTAAGTAGGCCCCAGATTAAATAGAACTGAAGCATCTCTACTGCAAACTGAAATAGTACCTGTAATGACATCATCCAATGACTCAGCCTCAGGTCTGGCTGGAAAAGCATAACATCGAGGCTGGGCCCCACAACTCTGAACCATATCCTTGGGAAGGCCTCTAGCTGGCGGGCCTCCACCTCTAACGGCCTTACCTCCACCTCTAACATTCTGGCCCCTACCTCTAGCTACCTGACCCCTTCCTCTGGCTGGCTGAGCAGGCGGTGCAGCAATTGGTGCTGGAACCATGGCACGAGAACCCTGATGTTGTGGCTAAACACCCAATAATCTCGGACAGGTCCTCCGGATATGCCCACAATCACCACACTCGAGACATCCATCCTGATACTGTGGCTGTGGAAATTGAGACTGACCCAAACGAGTCGGTTGACCATGATAATAACTCTGAAGAGGAGGTGCCCCGATAAGAGTTGGTGGTGCACTATAGACTGGCTGCCCAGAAGGAGGTACATAAGAACCATGACTCCCTGAAGCATTGTGGGATACTTGAAGCGCTGAATGAAATGGCCTGGGAGGATGGCCTCTTGTAAAAGTACCCCTGTCTCTAGATGAGGCGCCGCTGAACCCACCAGAATGATGAGGTCTTTTGTCTGACCCCTGACCTCCCTGTCCAAAAACCATCTTGACTCGTTTACCGACATTGCCCGCATCCTAAAAAGAAATCTCGCTCCCAGTCTCCTTAGCCATATGCAATCTAATAGGTTGAGAAAGTCCCTCAATAAACCTCCTCACTCTCTCTCTCTCTCTCTCTCTCTCTCTCTCTCTCTGTGGGAAACAAAAGAATAGCATGACAGGCCAAATCCACAAAAAGGGTGTCATACTAAGTAACAATCATGCTGCCCTGCTAGAGACGATCAAACTGACAGCGATGCTCCTCTCTCAAGGTGATAGGCAAAAACTTATCTAAGAAGAGATGTGAGAACTGGTCCCAAGTAAGAGCAAGCGACCCAGCTGGTCTGGTCAACAAATAATCCCTCCACCATTTCTTGGTAGAACCAGTCATCTGAAATGCAGCAAAGCCGGCCCCATTGATCTCCAATATACCCATCTTTCGAAGAACCTCGTGACAGCTATCAAGATACTCATGGGGATCCTCTGAAGTAGCACCACTGAAATGAACTGTAAATATCTTGGTAAATCTATCCAATCTCCATAAGGCCTCAGAAGACATAACTGACCCAGCACCAGGGTGTGCCGAAGCAACCGGTTGGACTACTCCGACTGGATAAGTTGCTGGAGTTTGAAACTCGGGAGCCATCTTCTCCGGAGTGTGAGTAGCAGGAGTCTGGGTTCCTCTTCCAGCCTGAAATACGGCTGATGCCATGGTAAATGCGCTAGTCTGGGCCACACTCTCCATAAGGCCCACCAATCGGACCAAGGCATCCTGAAGCATAGGGGTGGCAATAAACCCCTCCGGAACCTCAGATGGTCCGGTAGGAATAGTCTGAGTTGGAATCTCCTCATCAAACTCTACCTGAGGCTCCATGGCTGGGGCTTTAGCTCGGGCCCTGGAGAGCCTTGCCCTTTCCTCGGCCTCGACCTCTGCCCCTGGTAGAAGTTGTTGCTGGAGGCTCTGGATGCTGCTCAGCTGAAGAAGCGGTACGCGTCCTCGCCATCTGCGAGAGAATAAGAACAGGAGAGTTCAATCTGTATTGAGAAACAAAATTGCACGACAGAGTTGAATAAGAGTGAAATTTGTTCCTAAACTTCATAACCTCTAGGAGATAAGTACAGACGTCTCTGCACTGATCCTCCAGACTCTACTAAGTTTTCTCGTGAATAATGAGACCAATGTAATTTAGTGATCTGATTCCAACTTGTCACGACCCAGAATTCCTAGCGCCGGGATCGTGATGGCGCTTAACATTTCACTTGCTAGGCTAGCCAACGTTAGAATATTTTACTTTTTTAGCACTTTAAACAGTAACATTGATAACGAACTAAAATAACATATATGTTCTAAGTACAAATGTGGAAATTAAACAGCCAATCGCATATTACAACTCCCTGAATATGGTGTCACGAGTTCACGAGTTCTAAGGTAATACACATAAAGGTCTAAAATAAGTATAAAGTTGTCTAAATGAAGTTGCACAGCTAAAAGAAAAGAGGATGGGGACTCCAGGTGCTGCGCACACTGAACAGTCGTACCTCAAGTCTCCGCAACATCCGATTCGGACTCACTAGTGACCACTACTGGGACCGTCTCCAAAATTTGCACAATGTGCAAAGTGTAGTATTAGTACAACCGACCCCATATACTGGTAAGTGCCGATACTAACCTCGACGAGGTGGTGACGAGGCTAAGGCGGGGCATCTATACAAACTTGTACGCAGTATATGAATGACAGAATAATGGAAATACATAACAGAACCAAACAACCAACTGAAACTGATAACCACAACCTTTAAAGTGAACTAGTGTCGTCCAGATTTACCAATCCTTATTGTATCAGATAATGAAAGAAATGCAGTTCAGGAAATAGAAACATATAGTTTTATTGTGCAACCCGATCCCACAAGACATCACAAAATTCTCCCTTATTCCGCCGTAACAATAACAATAACAGTAAATAATATAGATGTATATGTTGCGGCGCGCAACCCGATCCCACCAGACATCAATATCAATAGGATAATTCACCCTTATTTCTCCATATCATTCCACCCTTATTCCTCCTATTGCAGCGTGCAACCCAATCCCACCGTATAAACATATTCACCCTTATTCCTCTTTATCAATCTTCCCTTATTCCTCCTGCTGCGGCATGCAGCCCGCTCCCACCATATTAGTACAAAACACTCAATGTACACAGTCAATTTTCAGTCTAAATCACAAGGCCTTTACGATAAATAAACACCAAACTTAACCAAGCAAGAGAAACCTTGATCAATATAAAGTCTATGCAAATAATACTACACAGCGAGACCAATCCAGCAATTTACAATAAAAGGTGCAAACAAGTCAAATTAAGCAAATAGCGGGGATTAGGGGACCTATGGGAAGAACTAACATAGCTAACAGGAGAAGATGGTAATTAACCCGTAGCAGTTATTCATGGAAGCATTTATAGAATGTAACAATTAAGACAGAGAATGAAACAATTAAAGGAAAGCATTAAATCAAGGAAAAACAGATAACTTGGCGACGTGTAAGAACTCCTCACCTCGCATATACAATGCTCACATGGATTTCACATAATCACATAGTCTGAGGGTTCCTAATTCCCTCAAGTCAAGGTTATACACAACACTTACCTCGATCCACATGCCACTCATTGCTCAATTACTGTTTTTCCTCTAGATACCACCTCCAAACCACTCGTATCTAGCCATAATTAACTTAATAACATCAAATATTGCTAAATAAATACATTTCAATACATAAATTTAGGTTTCCCAAACTTTTCCACAAAAAGTCAAAAAACGACCCCGAGCCTGCTTGGTCAAAACTCGAGGTTCGGACCAAAACTCACTCACCCATTCACCCTCGAGCCCGAATATGTAACTAGTTTTGAAATCCGACCCCAGCGACTTGAGTCCTGATATAAATGAACTCACTGCCCAGCGACTTTCGCACCTGCAGTGCAAGGGTCGCACCTGCGGATTCGCTTTTGCAGACCAGGTGTCTGCTTCTGCGGAAAAGGCAGGGCCGACTGGGGTCCCATTTGCGGACTGGTTTTCGCTTTTGCGGTCCCGCTCCCATCCTTGGGTAGCACCTGCCGAGCTTGGCTCGCACCTTCGACCAAAGGCTCGTAGGTGCGGGCACACCAGATCGGGTGCACCAGCAGCCCTATTGAGTTTTAAACTCAACTTGCGCATCATCCAAATGGCACCCGAGCCCTCGGGGCTCCAAACTAAACATGCAAACAAGTCTAAAAATATCATACGGACTTGCTCGTGAGATCAAATCACCAAAATAACACCTAGAACTACGTATTTAGCACCAAATCGCATAAAATTCTCAAGAACACTTTAAAATTCCTATTTTAACAACGGGACATCCGAATCACGTCAAAATCAGTTTCATTTCTCACAAAATTTCACAGATAAGGTACAAATATCATAATGGACCTGTATGAGCTACGGAACCAAAATATGGACTCGATATCAATAAGATCAAACATTAACCAATTTCTTAAAATCATTAGATTTTCAGTCTTTTAATTTTCAACAAAAATTCATATCTCGAGCCAGGGACCTCAAAATTCGATTACGGGGATACGCCCAGGTCCCATATTTCACTACGGACTCACTACGACCATCAAAACACGAGTTCGGGTTCGTTTACTCAAAATATTGGCTGAAGTCAACTAAAATTAACTTTTAAGGCCAAAATTTATTATTTCATAAATTTTCCACATAAAAGCTTTCCGAAAACATGCACGGACTGTGCATGCAAATCGAGAAGGAGAAAAATGTGATTTTTAAGGCTAAAGAGTGAAGAATTGAGTTCTAAAACATAAGATGACCTTTTGGGCCATAACATATTTGTTGTATTAATATGTTTTAATTTAAGTAAGTAAGTATAATAAGACACTAAGCAATATTATAAAGTTAAAATCCATTCCATTTTGATGTACTCCTAATTACCTTAAAAGCATCAGAACTAGAATAGTCTACTAAGAAATTTTATTCAGCTTCATTAACCTCTGTTGGCATGTTCTGCAAGCTTTCCTCCTTCGTAGAAAATTTCTTGAAGGATAGTATCACGATTGTGTTGTGCGTCAAGAAGTTGAAAAGTTTCATGCACTCAAAAATTACTTAAGTGGGCTTACTTAGAATAGAACTTTCATTGTCTGCCATTGAGTAGGGGACCTTTCAGGTCAGCTGCTCAAAAGTTGGTTTACCATTGATAATTTGTCAGTTTACTTTATTTTTATACTGACATCCTTGTTCTGGCAAATAATTCAATTTCAAAAGTAATCTGGAACAAATAAATAGGAGTTGAACCATCTACTTCAGTAAAATCACCACTGCAGATAGTTAGAAGTTGCTTCTTTGTTGTATGCATTTCATAAGCCAAATTAATCAAATGAGATGTTAAAAAAAGTAAGTCCATAAATAAGAATTGGATCAACTAATCAAGAAAGATGCCAACTCTTACTAGAATTGGATCAGGTGAACAAGAAGAAACAAAGTGAATTACCAGCATATGAGCAACAATTCTATCTTTTTCTAGATTTGGGACTTCCTTCCATTTCTTGATATCATGCCTAGCATGATGGAGAACTTTTACTGAGAGCTCGGTAATAAAATCTTTAGCTCCAGGGCCTACTGCTACTGTTCTATCTGGTGGAATAATCACCTTCAACTCTCCATTGTCACTGTCTTTCCGTTCTTTTGACTGAAAGCCTTGTTGTCTTCTCCCTTACCTTTCTCTTTTTTCCTTCAGCAACATAGGAAAATATTTAGGTATATAGCAAATTAAACATATACAATCCAGGGATTTTAAAGGGATAGAATTTTAATAAATGAAATAACTTCCCTGGCTGTGATTTTGAAACTACATCGACATCAGGTTCATTATTATTTGAAATATGCACATTTGTTATAATGATAGGCTGTAACATATTTTTTTTAAATTACATTATTGGACATTAGTCAAATGTAGAAGTGAAGGCAGTAAAGTGATAAAAAGATAAGATATGTCCAGAAATAATGAGAAACAAATAAAGTTACAAAGAAAAAATCACAAAAAATAAAAAATAAAATTAGTAGAAAATATAAATTAACCATTTCGGAAAGGTGATGGAAAAACAAAAGTCATGTAAAGAAACGATTGAAATAAGCAAAGTTGTCTTGAAGACTAGTTGAAGATCACTAACAATCGTCATCCTCATTTTCATTATATTCTTCCGCAGAAACATATTCTTCATCTGTTGAAAGATTACTACAGTAATCCCATTTCATGATCAGATTCATCCCCAACTTCTAAATCTACTTCTTCCTCATTATTAAGAGAATGTGCTTCAACACTCACTCCATCAATATTTTCTCTTTGTATTATGATGACATCATTGTCCGACTCTGCTTGAAGGCTTGCTTCTTCTATGGCTCCGCTTCATCTTCTTTTTCTGGAATATCATACAAATTTTCTGGTTTTACCCTTACCACTACATGTCGTTTCTCATTTTGACCATGTTTAACATAATATACAGATTGAGTCTGCGACCCTAAAATGAATGGATCATTTTTGTTGTGGAATCGTGTCACATCTACACGTATGAATACATATTCATCCTTTTCGTAATCTCTTCTTTGACTTCGACCTTTAGGAGTAACTTCAAACCAGTCACACTAGAATAATATGACTGAATTACCCGTATATTGGATCTCTAAAATCTCTCTTATCTTTCCATAATAATCAACATTTTCTGTATGCTCATCACTCTTTACAACTACACCACTATTTTGAGATTTTTTAAAGATAGCTCAGATTCCATTGTTCGAAACCTAAAAATATTTAATATATATCCTTTATGGTAATAAACACGATTATCCGGAAGTCTTGCCAAAGCTAGAAATTCATCGGCAACTCGACCATCACCATTCTTTTTTAACTGGAGCACCGATAATATTTTTTTTACAAAGTCAGAAACATTAATACTCCTTATGAAAGTAAAATTCAAAAAGTATCCTAAATAAAGATAAACTACCATAAAATGATATAGTTTACCTTTTATTTAAACCATAAAGGAAATTCCTCCTTGTACCTCTTTGCTACATTTATATTATTCTGATTTTCCAATATATCTAGATATTCTCTATGGATTGGAAGATTTAGAAAAAATATAAAGAATATTACATCATAGTCGTTAAAGGTATTCATAAGAAGAAAATGATGTAACTAAATAAAAAGTTATCTTACTCAATCCAAGGTCTCATTCCTCACAATTTTGGAGGATATAAAAATGAGCGTGGCTGATTTCAAGATTACTCAAGCTTTTCCAATCACCCTCTGCTAATGACTTACCATGACAGTTAAATATGGACAAGTGTTGCGCCCCTTTTTCTCACGAAATTGGGCTTCAATACATGACAACTCTTTTAAAAGAGAGAGTTGACACCTAATGGGTTTGAGGTGCGTTAGGGAACCTATTTGCAAGTAACTCTGGTCTAACCAGTTTGCGTCATCAAAGATCGGATAAGGGCTCAAATTACCTCGAGGAGGAGGTGTTAGGCATTAATCGAGGTCCACAACTGTGAGTCTCGACCGAACTCAAATTATATGAATTAGTCAAAAGCAAGAGGGAAAGACAAGAAGTTGGGCAATCATTATCAATCTACCAATAAACAAAAATAGTTGATTTTAAGACAAGATGGGGGGTCCTAAATTTTTTATCCTAAAGGATCACCCCGTGCAACATAAATAATAATTTGTCACTCCCTTGATATGGGGTGTTACTCTTATTATTCAGCGGGCATAGACTATCATCTCCTGCTATCCGATTACTATCTTTAAGTTATCACCTAAGGCGCACTAATTGATTCTAAGCCGTGCCTTATGCGTGCACTACCCGTCCCATGCCTATGGTCCAGGAGGCGTTTGGACCTCTATTTTGGGTGGTTCTAGACTTAACTTAGGTTTGTCAAAATGATAAAACTAGGCGACATACAAAACAAGTTGTACTTCATATAAAGGCAATTAAGGGCTCAAGTTAGCCTCCACACTTAGACAACAAATGCATGCAAACAAAATAGTTTCAGAATTGAGACGAATTAAAACCATTAAAACCTACAGGCATGGTTTCTAAGTGACGTTGGAATTCAAACGTGCAGGCAGTTTCAGATGCAAGGTGCTATTTCTAAGCGACTACACAATTGCCTACTGATTACAAGTTATAAGCGATCAAACCTATAGACATGATATCTAGGTTATTTACGCAGTAATTAGCAGTGATAAGAAGATATTCAAAATTACTCAGTCTGATCCTATGGGTATTCTTTCTAATAGTGGCGACGAAACAGTGTTGAAAGTTCAATATTAACACTTAAAAGAGAGTGGGATTATCCTATAGGCATGATTTCTACAATTAGCGATTGAAACTGGTTTTAGCTCCTATAGGAATGTCTCATAAGTGAGAAATTATAACAACACATTAACCAATTAAAACCTTCTAGGCATGGTTTCTAAAATGTTTATTTGTAGAGCATGAGCTAACGTGACCCTATGGATATACTGTAATGCAAATTGAAACATCGGTCAATTTATTTCCTATAGGCATGATATCTAGCATGTAGAAGCAGAATATGTTAAACGAATTAAACACCTATAGGCAGGTTATCTAACACACACAGTAGCAGAATATGTTCGAGCAAAGTAAGCACATATAGGTAGGATTTCTACCCGTTTCATGCAAATATTAAAATAAACCCATTTTCTCAATTTTTACTAGTACCCCAATTGTTATTACAACATTATTACATACTCAATGAGTGAAATAAATTACAGAATTACAGAATAACTATAGTGAGCCTAAGGCAAGCCCAAAGTGTACCCAGCCTGGCCAGGCCTTCAATATCATATCTAACAAGCTTCAATAGAGCCTGAAAATAATCTCCATTTACACAAAATAGCCCACATCCAGTAACCATAATCTGATCAAAATTCCTAGGAGAGTGGCCATTTACACGAGCCAACTGGTTTAGCCAGTAGGTGAAAAAAGGGGCAAAGTTGAACAATTAGGGATAAGTGGTAGAGAGACCTGGAACCTAGTGTGTTAGAGTTCCCAAGGGCTTCAAGAACCCAGAGTTGTGCTCACACTAGAGAGGTTGGTAGAGGAGACTTAGTGGGAGGGATTTGGCTTTCAGCCATCCCCAAAATTAAACTCGTAACAGGAAACAACCAGTGAAAATAGTAGTAGAGTAATAGGTTTAGAAAGCATTTGCAAACTTATATGATAATCACATAATGAACTCAAGAGACAAACAAACACATTGGGCATGGTGACATATGCTGAGAGACAAAGAGCCTAGAATTGCAAAGTTAACAGGCAAGGGTATTAGGCTAGTAAAACAAAGTAGTGCAACCAGTTTAGGACTTAATGGATCATATTATACTAAACCCAGGTTTAAACAGTATAATACAAACAGGATCAGGTATCATAGAGGGAATTAGTCAGAGAGGATTAGTTTTAAAGATCACAAGTTATTAGAGGTACAGATTGGTCATGGCAAGAACACATAGAGTGACAATCATAGTCATAGGAGCAAACTACACTTAGAATAGAGGTGTTAAACAAGTTAGGACACGCTTAATAACATCAATTAATCACTAGGAATTCATAATTAGATAGAGAACATGAATTAAACCATATAATAAAAAATAGAACACTCAAGTTATCACAAACTGAACTAAGCATGCTTCATCTTGTCTAAATTAATTAGGTTAGATGCAAAAAATTGTTAAGCTAGCAATTAAAGGCAGAATAAACGGGAAAAGAGTTGAAAGAACATATTAGGTCACGCAACTCGAAGAGCATTCTAATTATAACATAATAAACATTTGCGAAAGTCAGAAACTAACCAGTGATTGTTCAATAAATAAGAAAAGAACTGCATAAGGACCCAGAATCTCGAATGTGTCAAGTTGCAAGGGTTTCAAGAAACCAGGGCAGTGCTCATAGCCAAGAGAGGTCAAGAAGAGTATGGCCTTGGCTTTCAGCCGGCCAAGAGCCAAACAGGACAAAGTACTAAGCAAATGTAGAGTAGAAAGCTCAGTTTTAGTGAAAAATAGTGATTGAAGTTCTGTTCAGAAAGGGGAAGCGGAATAGGTTTTTATAGTAGCAAAATTAAACACACAAACAAGGAAAAACAATCAATCAATCTTAAAAAATGGAAATAATAACATGCAAAATTGATTCAAAATCAATTTAGGAGAAGTCAAGCAAACCTTTATTTTTTAGGAAAAACAAATATTAACAGAATATATACGAAAAATAATAGTATAGGACGAATATGGATATAATAACACGTAAAATCGGAGAATTGAACCAATTTTGGTTCGATTAGAAGAAATCTGAAAACCCTAATTTTAGGGCAAGTAAAAATCAACAAAACATACACAAAGATTCGTACCCACAATGAAACAAAGGATGTATAGACGGAATAGCAGAAAGTTCAAGGAGTTGAACCGAACTTGGTTTGATTTTGATGAGACTTGCGTGTCATGCTTAGGAAAGCAGTATAAAAGAGTAACCAGTACCAGGGAGAGGCCGTATATGTCAAAGAATAGCCATAGAATCCCATATTGTGTAAGATTAGGAGAGATTTTAGGGGGTCGGCTGCTAGGGTTCTTAGGAGGGAGAAGGGGAGTGAGGATATGAGGGCGGCGGATGGTGAGAATGAGGTTAGGGTGTTTGGGGTAATTAAAAGGGGGGATTTAATGTGGGTCGTTGATCTCAGAGATCAATGACCACGATTAGAAAGGAGTTGGGTCGGGTTAGGTTTGGACAGGTTGCGACCGGGTTGTGGGATTTGATTAATTTGATTTGGGTTGGGGTTTATTTGGGTTAGGGTTTTAGGTTTTGGGCCATTGCTTTGTCCGAAAAATAAGTAGGATTTAAGATAGTTTATAAATACCCAATATTTAATAAACAATAATTTTTAGAAGTAATTAATAAATAAAAAGTTATTTTTTGCCTAAATAATATAATTATACATGAATATGGGTTATTATTGCAAACAATGTGCAATTAGTCCTAAAATGCAAATGTAATTATAAAGAATGCAGTAAAATATTTAAAACATACATGTTGGTATAAATGATAAGTTTAGATGATTAAATCATCATAAATATAATTTGAAGGATAATTGCTGGATATTTTTATAATAAAAATGCAAAAATAAATCGATTTAAAGCCATTAAAAATTATGAAAAAATACTTGTATAGGTTTATAAGTTATATGATGATGCAAATATATATATATTTTTTGAAAATATGAGGGGAAAATTGGGTATCAACAGCTGCCCTTATTTACCCAGGAATGATGAAAGAATTATCGGTCCGAATGGGGTGGTTTGGAAGAATATAGGCCGAGCTCCGGTTTCTGAGTTGCCTACATATCCCTGATTTTACGGGAATCAGGTCGTGTGTAGTTCTGGATCCAACGATGGAATAAGTCGATGGAGTTGTTGTAGGAATGGACAGACTCTTCTGGATAGGACGATATCGAAACTGTGAATGGATGTACCTTGGAATGGTTGTCGATATTTGAACAGTTATCAAATGGAAATGGGTAACAGATGGTGGTTGGCTGTATTTGGGGTAGTCTTAAAATGTGAATTTTGAACGAAAACTGGAGCAAAGATTGCTTCCGTTGGGAGAACGGTTACCTCCTGGATCATCTGCAAACTTAAACACGATGTATGCAGGTGTATATTGTGATAACTTAAACATGATGCAAATTCCCTTTGGACCATGAAAGTTGTCTTTGGACGATGGGGATTATGTCCTTAGACCATGATGTCCTGGGCCATGAATTGTGTGATAAGGGATTCACAGGACATGAAATGATGTTCTTGGGCCATGAAAATGGTGCCTATGAACTATGAAGCCTTTGAATGATGATTTGCAATATTGAGAGATCCTCAGGCCATGAAACTGTTGCCTCTGAACTATGACGCCTTTGAATGATGATGTGAAATATTGAGAGATCATCAGGCCATGGCATGGTGTCTTCCGTCCATGAGGATGATGCTTTTGGACTATGATGCCTTCGGACAAAATGGCGATATTTCAGCCCATGAGATGCAAAGACATGATATTTGGTTATGTGAAGCGGAACAAGACATGACATTTGATTATGCGAAGCGGAACAATACAGAGCTTAGTCTTGTTTAAGATCGGGGGCAGAGCTTAGCCCCGAGAAAAGTAGACAATAGTACCAGATTTCAAGTAGCATAGCATTTGGGGTTATGCAAGGAAAGACAGAGCTTAGCCTTATGCGACTAGGGAGGCAATGCTTAGCCTCATGCGAAATGGGAGACAATGCTTAGTCTTATGCAGTTGAGGTGGCAGGGCTTAGCCTCATGCAGGATGGAAGACAATGCTTAGTCTCATGCAAGGAAGGCAATGCTTAGCCTTATACAGAATGAGAGATAATGCTTAGTCGCATGCAAGGAAAAGTAATTCTTAGCCTTATGCAAAATGGGAGACAATGCTTAGTCTCATGCAGAATGGAGACAATGCTTAGTCTCATCCAAGGATGAGGCATGGCTTAGCCTCATGCAAGGTGGAGACAATGCTTAGTCTCATGCAAGGAGGAGGCAGCGCTTAGCCTCATGCGAGGGAAGGCAGTGCTTAGCCTTATGCAAGATAGAGACAATGCTTAGTCTCATGAAAGGAGGAGGCAGGGCTTATCCTCATGCAAGATGGAGACAATACTTAGTCTCATGAAATTAAGGAGGCGATGCTTAGCCTCATGCGACAAACAGATAATAAGTGATAGCATAGTATTCTTAGCTGGAGATATGTTTCCGTTTGGAAGCTTTGTCATTATGAAGATAGTGATTCTGATGTGTGCATGTATTTGCGAATATTCCTTGTTCCTGCATCCAAATAAATATCGTGAGTTTTTGCGGGGAAGGTTGGTTCGTACCTTCACCTGCCTGCTTCGCTTGGATTTGCTCTGCATCGATATCCTGCTTAAGTTACCATGGTTAGCATCTGACTGCTCATAAAAATGAAGTTTTCGAGAAAATATGCGTGCATTTGATGAATGTAGTTATTTAAAGTATATAATATCAAATAAATTAGATGAACCAATGACTGTGACACTTTAAGAGACATTGTGACTTCCTTGCATTAGAATTTTTCCCCATTTTAAGCGATTCTCTGACCATTCTGCATATGACGAAGTTGGCTGGATTTGCTCCGCAATTTTTTAGGGTCCTCTTCAAAATTCTGCCTCAGTTTCTGATTGTGGGAAAAATGAAAATTTTATTGAATTGTGACTGAACCCACAGGGGTGCCTACGTATCCCCTCTTAAACGGGAATCAGTTCAAGCGTAGTTCAGTTACATCAGATGAAAAAATACAAACAATCTAAACATAGTATCTTTTGACTGCATCTGAGTTGATAGTCTTTGGCCAAATTTCTTCGTCCATTTCTGCGAGTATGAGTGCTCTTCCTGTTAGTACTTTGTGAACCATGTAGGGCCCTTGTCAATTGGGTGAAAATTTCCCTTTGACCTCATCTTGATGTGGGAAGATCTGCTTCAACACCAGCTGCCCCGGTGTGAACTGTCTAGGTTTGACCCTTTTGTCGAAAGCTCTAGACATTCTATTCTGATAAAGTTGACCATGGCATACCGCATTCTTTCTTTTCCCGTCAATGAGAGCTAATTGTTCATAGAGAATTCTCATCCATTCTGCATCACTGAGTTCAGCTTCTTGTATGATTCTTAAAGAAGGAATTTCAACCTCGGCGTGAATGACAGCTTCAGTACCATAGACCAGGAAATAAAGAGTTTCCCTGGTTGATGTACGGACTATGATATGATATCCCAATAAGGCAAATGGTAATTTCTCGTGCCACTGCTTGTGATTTTCTACCATCTTTCTCAATATTTTCTTGATATTCTTGTTGGCGGCCTCCACGACTCCATTCATTTGAGGCCGGTATGCTGTGAAATTCTTATGCTTGATATTGAAGGTTTCACACATAGCTTTCATTAAGTCACTGTTGAGATTGGTGGATTTTACGATGATGGTGGATGCCAGCACCCCGAATCGACAAACAATACGATCTTTGACAAAATCTGCGACGACTTTCTTGGTTACGGCTTTGTAAGATGAAGCTTCAAACCATTTTGTGAAGTAGTATATGGCCACTAAAATGAACATGTACCTGTTTGAATCGGCAGGCTCGATCGGACCGATGACATCCATTCCCCGAGTGACAAAAGGCCAAGGTGCACTTGTTGCATTGAGTTCATTTGGCGGCACCCGTATCATATCTGCATGTATTTGGCACTGATGACACTTTTGGACATACCTGATGCAGTCCGTTTCCATAGTCATCCAAAAATATCCTGCTCTCAATATCTTCTTGGCTAAAACAAAACCTTTCATGTGTGGTCTGCAATTTCCAGCGTGTATCTCTTCGAGAAGTTTGGAAGCTTCTTTGGCGTCAACACACCGTAATAACCCTAGGTCTGGAGTTCTTCTGTACAGAATTCTTCCAGTTTGGAAGAAATGGTTGGATAATCTTCGGAGCGTGCATTTCTGATTATGATATGCATGATTCGGGTACTCTCTTTTGCCAAGTATTCCTTGATATCATGGAACCAAGGATTCCCATCTGTTTCTTCTATAACATGAGCATAATAAGATGGATGATTATGAATCCTTACCGGAATAGGGTCGATGAAATTCTTTTCCGGGTGTTGTATCATGAAGGATAGAGTGGCCAACGCGTCTGTGAACTCATTTTGAATTCTCGGGACATGTAAGAACTCTATTTTCGTGAACCTCTTCTGTTGATACCCAATTTTTCCTATATTATTTTCAAAATGCATATATATTTTCAAAATAATGCATGAGCATCAATTAATGTGTTTTCATAACTTTTTGTCATTTTAAAGGATTTTTATTTAATTTATTCCATCATTTTATTATCTAAATAATTACTAATTGCATCACAAATGATTTTATACTAATTTTATTGCTTAATTCTATTGTTTTATATCTATATTAAGTTTTATTTATTTTATGCATAATAATATTTACTTCTTCGGGTTATAATTGCAATAATTTTGCAATAATAGCTCATGCGTGCATAATTACTTTATTTATTACACGAAAATAACTTTTTATATTTTATAATATTAAGTAATTATTTTAAATAATTTTCATACATAAATAGCTTTTCTCATCATTTATTAACTATTTTTATAAATTATTTTATCAAACTAAATGGGTATTTAAAATATAGCCCATTTCAATTAATTTTTCGGACCCAATTACTCAGCCCAACACCTAAAATGCCTAACCCAATTACCCAACACGATTATTAACCTAATACCCTAATCAATTAACCCATAACCTATAACCCGCCAAGCCTAAATCAATCTTGGTCGTTGATCTCTGAAGATCAACGGTCCAGGATTCATTTTCCTTTTTAATACACCAAACGACCTAAACCTCACCCATTTCCACAAATTCTCCGCCTTTGAAACCCCTCCCGTTCTCTCTTCTCTCTCACCCCCTTCTAACCCTCGCCCTCTGTCACTGTTATTCCCCTCGATTCATCGTTTCCTTCTTCGATTTCAGGCCTTACCCGACCTCATCTCGCTACTGGTGTTGTGATTCTTATGCTACTTGATGCTAGTCTCAAGAGATTCGAACAAAATTTGGTTCAAACCTCTCATGTTATCAACTAATCCATCTGCATTCACCCATGTCTGTGAGTACTATCATTTTTGTGTTTTTATGGCTTCAAATCTCTGGTTCAAACCAGATGTTCAACCTCTATTTATTTTCTTTGTATAAACCTAACTATTTCTGGCTAAATCAGTTCAGATCTATTTAAAGTTGAAGTGTTTTGAGTTTGTATTGTTCCTTTAGATTTTTTCCATTTTTATTACTGTTGTCAACCGATTTCATATTTTTCTAAAGCTAGGGTTTGGTGCTAAGAGTTTGCTGAAAAAAAGTTTTAAAACGTTTAAGTTTTCAAATCTAGTTTTCTTCTTTACTGTTTGACTAATTTCTTTTACTTGAGTTTCATCTCTATGTCTTTACACCTTAGGGTTTTTCATTATTTGATTATTGGTTATAACTTTTTGCCCGTTTACTGTGGCTCTATCAATAAAAGTGATTAACTTATTTACTTGCTTAATTAGGTTTCGATCCTTTTAAAATTGATATCTCCTTGACAGATTTTTACCTATTCTTTCCTTATGTGCGATTCCTAATTGGTACTACTTGCCTTAATTCTCTTGCTAGCCTGATTTTTGTGCTTTGATTACTAAAACCGACCTATAAGTGATCTCTGGATTTACTACTTACCTCATTTAGCCCTAATCTTGTCTGCTGATTTATTCCGTGAAAGATGCTCCTTAATTTAAGTTATACTTGCTGTTAATTGATTCTCGTTAACCCTAATTGATTGATTGATTGATTGATTTTGCATACATTACCTTATTTGGTTTTACTCTACTATATGCTATAAAAACCTTTCATTGTTCTGATTTCAAGGACACACACACACGCTTACAAGCTCACACTTACAGACTTACACTCACATTTACACACTCTCACACTTTTTTCACTTCACAACTTAAAAATCTCTCTGGTTTTCCTCAAAAAACCTCTCTTTGTGTTGTTACTCTGGTTTCTGCACTGTTTAGCCGGCTGGAAGCCAAGGCTAAACTCTTTGGATCCAAACTGTCATTACATTCCTGTTTACTTTCTTCCTAACTGGTATGTGTTAAACTTCTGTTAACATATTTCTATTATATATGTTATGTGATTAGTTTATTTCAACGTCAACCTGCTTCTGTTTGATACATGATTCTTGTTTGTTTCTTCCTCAACTGCTACATCTTAATTCTTGTTATCTTGTTCTGTTCTACATGTGTATTTCAACATTAGCATACTTCTACCTGATCTATGATGCATGTTTGTCTCTCTCTGAAACTATATTATCTAGTTCCTACTACCTTATCCTGTTCTATGTGTTTGTTTGGTTAGTTATTTCAAACTTTAGCATGTTTCTGTATGATCCCACTTAGTGATAATTAATCTTCAGTAATATGAAACCTTGTTTGATTCAATTGTATGTTCATATTCTGAACATGTTTAGATATTGCAAGCATGTGTGGTCAGTTCTGTCTGTTAATCCTTGCTCTTGTGATTACTTTAAGTACTGGTCTGAGTATTTAGTTTGAATAAACACCAATTTTCTTGAACCTGGTGCTAAAATTGGATTATGTATGCTCTGGTTGCACCATGTAGTTTGAATTTGTTTGCTCCTAAAAAAATTAAATTGTTTTCTAAAATTGTCCCCTACCCCTTATATACTATTTTCAAACTTCTACTCTTAGTTATCTAGGTTCCTATCACCCCCAATGTGAGCACTGCCTAGGATCCTTGAGACTTCTCTGAACTCTGACACATTGGGGTTGGTCTTCCAATCTTTTATGAACTGTTTTCTAAGTGAGGTTCTGGTATGAGCATTGCCCGGGGTCCTTGAGGCCCTTGGGAACTTTGACACATTAGAAACCTAATTTTATGTGCCATGGATGGATCCCATTATGCTTCAAACTAGTTTTGCTTGTAGTCCTGGTTTCCAGGTTAATATTGGGCCTGCTAAGGCTCCCTATAGTGTAATAATTTTTACAATGTAATTTATTCATTATTNGGGGGGGGGGGTTCTATATATCTTTGTTCAAGCTCGGATAGAAATTCTGCATGTAGGTCCATTGTGTTGATTCCTTATGTGCATGCTATTGTTTGTTTAGAGATCCTGCCCATAGGATTTCCTTCTGACTGTTTATGATTCCGAATTTTTATATTTTTGGCATATTAGAGACACTGCCTATAGGTCTTTTACAATGATGCATTAGAATTCATGTTTGTAACGATCCGACCGGTCGTTTTGAGCTCTAGCATGTCGTTCAACGGTTTGAAGTCGTGAGCAGCTTCATTTCAGGTATTATGACCCGTGGGCGTGGTCATAATTGAATTTCAGAAAGTTTAGAATTTATTTGGAAAGAAAATTCTCATTTCAGAAGCCTTAAGTTGGTGAAATGAACTAAGATTGAATTTTTTAGTAAACGGCCTCCAAATCAGGATTTGAAGGTTTCAACAGGTTCGTATGATGATTTTTTACTTGGGTGTATGTCGGGCTCGAGGTTTGGATAATCCGGGAGCGCTTCGGCGTATATTATGGAAGTTAGCATTTTAGAAGAATTTCATAGATTTGGGCTTGAAGTGAATTTCAGTATTGTTCATATCCGTATGGGATTCTGAGTCTGGAATAGCTTCGTATGGTGATCCTAGAGTTGGGAGCGCTATCAGAAGGGAATTTGCATGTCCGTAGGTCATTTTGAAGTCATTTGGCTAAAGATAGAAATTTAAAAGTTTTTGAGAAATCCGACCGGAAGTGGAAGTTTTGATATCGAGGTGAGAATGCGATTCCGGAAGTTGGAGCAGGTTCGTAATGTCGAATATGACTTATGTGCAAAATTTGAGGTCAATCGGACGTGATTTGATAGGTTTCGGCGTCGGATGTAGAAGTTTGAAATTTTAAGTTCTTAAAGAATTGGATTTGAGTGTGATTCATGATTTCGGCATTGTTTAATGTGATGTGAGGGTTCGAGCAAGTCTGTATCATGTTTTGGGACAGGTTGGTGTGATTGGAGGGGGTCTCGGGGGCCCCTGGTGGATTCCGGATAATTGACAGATCAATATTTGAAGTTGGAGAAGGCTGAAGGTTGTTGCCAACTGGTGTAATCGCACCTGCGAGGCTTTGACCGCAGGTGCGAGATTGGGGCTAGATCTTAGGAGGCCGCAGGTGCGGAAGATTGGTCGCACCTGCGGAATCACAGGTGCGAAGAGGGGATTGCAGGAGCGGGAATTGCTGGGTCAAGTCAGAGCCGCACCTGCGATGGAATTTCCGCAGGTGCGGAGCCACAGGAGCGGCCATTGGATCGCAGGTGCGAAAGAGGCCTGGGCAGAATGTTTTAAAGATGGGTTTATGTCATTTCTCACCCATTTTTCATTGTCATGAGCGATTTTTGAAGAGCATTTCAAGGGGGGTTCTCGTCGGGAATCAAGGTAAGTAAACTCCTTCCGTTTGTTAGATAAATACAAGATCATTACATAAATTTGATATGGGAAATTGTGGGGAAAATTGGGGTTTTTAAAGAAAAACCTAGAAAAGGTAAATTTGGAATTTAGCCACGAATTTGAGTATGGAATGTAGAGTAAATTGCATGATTGAACTAGTAGAGCTATGGGTAGCATGTATCTTCAAGAATTTCGGATTTCTGGGCACGTGGGCCCGAGGGCATTTTGGTCATTTCTCCGAGAAGGGTTGGGAAAGTATATAATCTGAATTTGTTGTGAGTATTAGGATGAATTTTCATTGCTTTGCCATTATGTGGTAGTTTCAGAGCGTTGTGCGTCCGTTGGAGTCATCGGAGGGGCTTGGAAGTCGGTGTTGGAATTTCATAGTGAGGGAAGTCTCCTTTCTAACTTTTTGAGGAGGAATTGTCCCCCTATGTGAATTAATTCAATACATACTATTATCTTTGGGGGCTACGTATGCACGAGGTGACGGGAGTCCGTGCGTAGCTACTATTATGCCATGTCCGGGTAGTCTAGGACCCACTAGCATTCCTTACGTGTTATACATGTAATCCTGCCTGTAATATTAAACTGCTAATATAATCGAAGACGTAATTGAATATCTAAAAGAAAACTAGAGTTCATCTTGTTAATCTTCTAAAAAGAGAATTTATCTCTCTATAAATATTTGTGTACCTGGACTAGGTTGTATCCTGGAATGTCATTAAACTTGACAAATGAGTTTCAAAGCCTATATTTCATGTTTCTTTTAATAAGGATTCTACCACTTTCCTGAGAAAACTATTTTCTTGATAAAATACGGATTTAATGTGTGGAAATGTGTCAGCACCCTAGTCACAGGTGTGATTCGTGATCCGGGGAAACTTTATAATATTCAGTATAAGTGTGTCAACACTCGAATCGCAGGTATGATTCGCGATCGAGGGAAGCTTTATGGTAATTTGGTATAAATGTGTCAGCACCCGAGTCGCAGGGGGAAGCTTTATAATATTTAGTATAAGTGTGTTAGCACTCAAATCGCAGGTATGATTTGCGATCGAGGAAAGCTTTATCATAATTTGGTATGAATGTGTTAGCACCCGAGTCGCAGGTATGATTCGCGAGCGGGGGAAGCTTTATAATATTAAGTATAAGTGTGTCAGCACTCAAATCGCAGGTATGATTCGTGATCGAGGGAAGCTTTATGGTAATTTGGTATAAATGTGTCTACACCCGAGTCGCAGGTATGATTTGCGAGCGGGGGAAGATTTATGCCTATTCAGTGATTAGATATTCCTTCGACTACAGCTGGTTGTCTTATCCTTGTGTGCGCATGACTATTTGGTATGGTTTTACTGATATTGGCCTGACATGTATTTGGGGAAAAGGAAAGCGTACTTTGTTGTTTATTCTCGGTAGTTACCTGGATTTCTGTACTTGATACGTATTCGATGCTCACTATCTTACATGGCTATTGTATTTCACCATATTCTATCATATATTATATTGTTGGACCCTAGTGAGTGTCTAATTCGACCTCTCGTCACTACCTCTCTAAGGTTAGGCGGGCGACTTTTATTTAACAGACTTTTATTTGGTTATTATGTAATGAAGTGAAAGGAAGTGTTTTTCATAAATGTTTTAAAACGGAAAGTTATTTCAATTAATTAATGTTTGGGCTTGCCTGACTCTGGTGTTGGGCGCCATCACGACCTGTGTTGGATTTTGGGTCGTGACAACATTGTATCAGAGCGCTAGGTTCCCGTAGGTCTCACGAGTCATGAGCAAGTCTAGTAGAGTCTTGCAGATCGGTACGGAGACGTCTGTACTTATCTTAGAGAGGCTACAGGGCTGTTAGGAGTACTTCCCTTCTTGATTCTTCATCGTTCGAGCTAATTCCTTTGAGGCTTATGCCTATGTTCATTCCTACTCAATCTTACGCGTCGCGAAGCGCTTGCTATGGATCAGGAATTTGAGGAATGGCAATGGAGCTACGAATGTAATTTGAGATGCTTCCATGTGTAATTGGTCGTGGCTGTTGTTATGGCCCTGCAGAGGAATAATATGTTGTTTTAGCTCAATAGCTGTGTTTCTGGGAGCCTTAAGGTTGTGCTCGGGTAGTGATGATGTTTGCAATTCATTGTCACGCGGTGTCGATGTGATGATAGAACGTTTGCTTGCTAGTATGTTGGGGGAGATGAATGGTTTGAAGGGAGGTCTTCTCAGAGTGTGCTTTCGAGATTTCAGTGATTTGGTGCCGGCAAAGGAGGGGCATTTGGGTTATGAATGGTCCGGTTGGGGTTGTTAAGGTAGTAAGACTTGGTGTCTTCAAGTAAGGTGGGATATGCACCTATGACGTGTAGTTGTCGTCATTGATTGGATGGAATGTATTAGGTTCGGCGGTGCTATGGTTTCTTCGGTTGTGTGGGGTCAGAGTATTGAGAAGAAGTGTTGAAAAATGCGGTTGGCAGAGATCAGGAGGTGCGGTGGTTCAGCACCGAATAAGTGTTGTTAATGAAGGCATCTAGAGAAAGATGATCTTCGGAGAGCGTGAAGTTGTGGTGATCTGCTGGTTTGAGAGCTACAGAGAACAGTCCTGAAGTAAGGCTAGGTGGTGGTTCCATTTCTAAGAGGCCAGGTGTAAGAAGCGGAAGTTGAGCAGTCGCAAAGTTGGGGAGTCCCACCATCTGCAGTTGGGTCGTAGGGTTGTCTTCGCATAGGGTCGCGGATTGTCAGCGTGTTGGCAAGTTATTTCAGCTAAGGGTGATTGTGCGTGGGATTTGATGAATATGTGCAAAAGTTGGCCCTGCCGGGCCAGGGTTAGGCTTTGGACGATTCAGGATTTATGCTTAAGGCATGGGCGAGTTGTAAGGATAGTGACTCAGTCATGTGTTTTCTTGAAAGGGGTGTTCCTGTACTTGAAGAGCCTTGGATTTGATTGTATTCGGGGCCAGTCAGAGTGGGTGACTCTCAATAGCGGTCCTAGTGAGTTCAAAAGTTAAGAATGCGGCGTTTAAGGATTTCAGGCAACAATATGATAGAGAATCGAGCTTTTGCAGAGTAATCTCTGAGAAAAAGGAGGATGGTTGGAATGTTCTATGATATGTTTCAGCATGCAGGATAATATTGGAGGAGTGAGAGAAATAGACTCCGGATTGAAGAAAAGATTATCAGAAGGGTATGAGACGGGTTGCGGGATTTGGGCAGCATAGTCTCGTGAATCAAGGTCACTCGGGATGAGTGAGGGTTGAGTTTGCTACGGGATGAAGGAAGTTGTTATTATTCCTGAGGCAATTGAAGATGATTATAAGAAGATAGATTGATTAGCCATGGTTGAAATGGCACATTTGCGGCAGTGATCGGTTCCTTTGATGTGAATTAGTTATGCATGTGGTTTGTGCCGGTGTGTGCGGGGCTTGTTGGCCGTCGTAATGGATCTTATGTGGGAGCATTTGAGTGCTATGGCCGGTCAGGTGTAGGCGGACTCCGGAAGGTTTATGGTGGTATAGACTACTACTTAAAGATTTGCATGATTAGGTGATAATGAGAATTCACTCGTGTGTTGAGATGGTACTCTTGAATGGAGTCAAGTAAAAAGTTTCTATATGATGAAGTGTTCACCCTATTGGTGGTTCGGAAGTTACGATGGAATTCTTGCGCTACCTCATGTTGGTATGTTAGGTGCGGGAAATAGTATGTAACTGGGGGTAAGAATCGAGATTGAGGTCCGATGTTTATAAGGATTTCATGATCTCGGAAGATCAAGACAAAGTGATTTGAAAGTTCAGAGTAAGTTGGTGTTATCTTCAGTGTCACCTGAGATTGATATTCGCTGAAAGAGGCTTTGTACCCTGGTCATGGGTTCTTGATGTGTTTTGCGGACTTAGTGTGGTCGGTATTATGGATGGGCAGACTTGTTGCCTTGTGTGGAAGGTCATGGAAGTATGGACGCAAAAAGATTGTATAAAGTGTGACATGTAGTCACTTGATGGATTTCAGATTTGGACTGAGTATAAAGAAGTGCAATATTGCTTAATTGAGAATTTACGCCTGGAGGGTGTTCGGTTCAGTTGATTATGTATTATGGGGTGTTAGTCCCGGTGATGATGGTTGTTCTCGTGTATTATGAGAGAAGGTGGGTTAATATGGACCCAGGCAAAAGCTATTAGCTTAGTTGGTGCGAGCAAGGTGGATCGATGTTTGTGGATGGATTTAAATATGATTATGGACTCCGTATGAGCCAGGGATGTTCCTTCAGTAGATCGCTTTTCATGGAAAGGTATTAGAAAAGCGGGTGTTGTTCTGTCTTCGTCAAATTCATGTATTATTGTGATTGTGCCGTTTGAGTTGTGAAACGACTTTGATAATTTCTTGTGTGTTGAGGTCCCGCGTAGTGGGGATGTTATGTGAGCAGGATAGCTCTTGAGATCCAGAGTGTATATATATCGCACCTCAGTTGTGCTTGAGTTTTGTTGCATACGGCTCTATCAGTCTCCCCAGGATGGTATTATGCACTTAGCGTGCTTGTGATCGATATTCAGTAATTTGTAATAATGAGTGATTCAGCTCCGTGTATATTTCCCTATGAGAGTTTTATGATGGGATCATGTGGCACGCTGCCACGGGTATGTTATTTGGATTGGGTTGCACGCCGCAACATTGTGATGATGAGAAGGGTTAATATGTATTTATTTTCTTGTGTTTTATTTCCTATTTTCTGGTAAGCATTCATATCCATTGCGTGAGCTGAATAGTTCCATCCTGAGTCGTTTCTTATTATCATATTCGAGTTATGGTCTGTTGGCGCGATGTGGTATCATGTGAGGTTGTTGGCCAAATTTGGGTGATTTGTTGTCTAAGCAGTTCATACTGGGTGAGATGAGATTATCGGATCAGGGATCAGTGCGATGGGGTTATGTGAAGTTAAATACCATTATTCAGGTTCATAATGAAGTGATGATTCTAGTCAAGATGAGGTATTCAAGGATTTGTTAACGCTGTAGTTGAGTATGAATTTCTGCACATTTCCTCTGTTGTGGTGGTATCGTCAGCATTATAGCAGATTCGTGGACCTTGGCTATTAAGGTTCAGGGAGAGTCATTGTGGTCAGATGATGAAGTTATGCGGTGCATGGTGCCAATTCAGCAAGGGTATACAGTTATGATCTGGTATATTGTGTGCTAGTTGATGCAGTGCTTATATATTGGAACTAGGCCTGGCTAGAGAAAATTTCAGGTGTTTGAATGAATTCTAAGCTTATTATATGGAATAAAGAAGAAATCTCAAGATTTGATCAAGCTATTGTGCTCTACTAGATTGTGGTAGCACGGGAAGGTGCTCGAAATGTTAAACGGTGATTTCAGATAACTCCAGAGCAATTCTTAACACGTTCGAAGACGAACGTCGGTTTAAGTGGGGGAGAATGTAACGAACCGACCGGTCGCTTTGAGCTCTAGCGCATCGTTCAGCGATTTGAAGTCGTGAGCAGCTTCGTTTAAGGTATTATGACCAGTGTGCATGGTCGGAATTGAATTTCAGAAAGTTTAGAATTTATTTGGAAAGAAAATTCTCATTTTAGAAGCCTTAAGTTGGAGCAATGGACTAAGATTGAAATTTTGAGTAAACGACCTCCAAATCAGGATTTGAAGGTTCCAGCAGGTTCGTATGATGATTTCTGACTTGGGTGTATGTCCGACTCGGGTTTTGGATAACCTGGGAGCGCCTCGGTGTATATTATGGAAGTTAGCATTTTAGAAGAATTTCATAAATTTGGGATTGAAGTGCATTTCAGTGTTGTTGATGTCCGTTTGGGATTATGAGTCGGGGAATAGCTTCGTATGGTGATTCTGGATTTGGGAGCGCGATCGGAAGGGAATTTAGATGTCCGTAGGTCATTTTGACGTCATTTGGCTAAAGATAGAAATTGTTTTTGAGAAATCCGACTAGAAGTGGAAGTTTTGATATCGAGGTCAGAATGCGATTCTGGAAGTTGGAGCAGGTCCGTAATGTCGAATATGACTTATGTTCAAAATATTGAGGTCAATCGGACGTGATTTGATAGGTTTCGGCGTCGGATGTAGAAGTTTGAAATGCTAAGTTCTTAAAGAATTGGATTTGAGTGTGATTTGTGATTTTGACATTATTTAATGTGATGTGAGGGCTCGAGCAAGTCCGTGTCATGTTTTGGGACAGGTTGGTGTGATTGGACGGGGTCTCGGGGGCCCCGGGTGGATTCCGGGTGATTGACGGATCAATATTTGAAGTTGGAGAGCGCTGAAGGTTGCTGTCATCTGGTGTAATCGCACCTGCGAGGCTTTGACAGCAGGTGCGAGATTGGGGTTGGAGTTGAGGAAGCCGCAGGTGCGGAAGATTGGTCGCACCTGCGATTCCGAGGGGATCACAGGAGCGGGAATTGCTGGGTCAAGTCAGAGCCGCACCTGCGATGGAATTTCCGCAGGAGAGGCCATTGGATCGCAGGTGCGAAAGAGGCCTGGGCAGAATGTTTTAAAGACGGGTTTATGTCATTTCTCACCCATTTTTCATTGTCATGGGCGATTTTTGGAGAGAATTTCAAGGAGGATTCTCGTCAGGCATCAAGGTAAGTAAACTCCTTCCGTTTGTTAGATAAATACAAGATCATTACATAAATTTGATATGGGAAATTGTGGGAAAAATTGGGGTTTTTAAAGAAAAACCTAGAAAAGGTAAATTTGGAATTTAGCCACGAATTTGAGTATGGAATGTAGAGTAAATTGCATAATTGAACTAGTAGAGCTATAGGTAGCATGTATCTTCAAGAATTCCGGATTTCCGGGCACATGGGCCTGAGGGCATTTTTGTCATTTCTTCGAGCGGGGTTGGGAAAGTATATAATCTGAATTTGTTGTGATTATTAGGATGAATTTTCATTGCTTTGCCATTATGTGGTAGTTTCGGAGCGTTTTGCGTCTGTTGGAGTCATCAGAGGGGCTTGGAAGCCGGTGTTGGAATTTCAGAGCGAGGTAAGTCTCCTTTCTAACTTTGTGAGGGGGAATCGTCTCCCTAGGTGAATTAATTCAATACATGCTATTATCTTTGGGGGCTACGTACGCACGAGGTGACGGGAGTCCATGCGTAGATACTATTATGCCATGTCCGGGTAGTCTAGGACCCACTAGCATGCCTTACGTGTTATACCTGTAATCTTGCCTATAATATTAAACTGCTAATATAATCGAAGACGTAATTGAATATCTAAAAGAAAACTACAGTTCATCTTGTTAATCTTCTAAAAAGAGAATTTATCTCTCTATGGATATTTGTGTACCTGGACTAGGTTGTATCGTGGAATGTCATTAAACTTGAAAAATGAGTTTCAAAACCTATATTTCTTGTTTCTTTTAATAAGGATTCTACCACTTTCCTGAGAAAACTATTTTCTTGATAAAATACGGATTTAATGTGTGGAAATGTGTCAGCAACCGAGTCGCAGGTATGATTCGCGAGCGGGGGAAGCTTTATATTATGTATAAGTGTTTCAACACTCGAATCGCAGGTATGATTCGTGATCGAGGGAAGCTTTATGGTAATTTGGTATAAATGTGTCAGCACCCGAGTCGCAGGTATGATTCGTGATCGAGGGAAGCTTTATGGTAATTTGGTATAAATGTGTCAGCACCCGAGTCGCAGGTATGATTCGTGAGCGGATGAAGATTTATAATATTCAGTATAAGTGTGTCAGCACTCGAATCGCAGGTATGATTCGCGATCGATGGAAGTTTTATGGTAGTTTGGTATAAATGTGTCAGCACCCGAGTCACAGGTATGATTCGTGAGCGGGGGAAGCTTTATAATATTCAGTATAAGTGTGCCAGCACTTGAATCGCATGTATGATTCGCAATCGAGGGAATCTTTATGGTAATTTGGTATAAATGTGTCAGCACCCGAGTCACAGGTATGATTCGCGAGCGGGGGAAGCTTTATGCCTATTCAGTGATTAGAAATCCCTTCGACTCTTGTTGGTTGTCTTATCCTTGTGTGCGCATGACTATTTGTTACGGTTTTATTGATATTGGCCTGACATGTATTTTGGAAAAAGGAAAGCATACTTTGTTGTTTATTCTCGGTAGTTACCTGGATTTCTGTACTTGATACGTATTCGTTGCTCACTGTCTTACATGTCTAATGTATTTCACCATATTTTTTCATATATTATATTGTTGGACCTTAGTGAGTGTCTAGTTCGACCTCTCATCACTACCTCTCTGAGGTTAGGCGGGCGACTTAATGAGTACACGTTGTTTTTGTAGTCATGTTACACTTGCTGTGCATTTTTATTGCATAGGTACTTTCATAGCAATGTGGAGGATTCGGAGACTTAGGCGAGATGCATCATCCGGGGGTGATCCGCAGCTGACAAAGTCTCCTTCGTACTGTATCTATTTCCTTTAAATTTCCTTGTCCAATTGCATTTCGGACAGGCTTGTAATGATTGTTGAATTCTTAGAAATTGTTCATGTACTTTTGATACCGGGTTCTGGGATATGTATTGGGATATAATTGCTTAAGTGAAATCTTTAAACCATTGTTTTAATTAACAAACTTTTTTTTGGTTATTATGTAATGAAGTGAAAGGAAGTGTTTTTCATAAATATTTTAAAACGGAAAGTTATTTCAATTAATTAATGTTTTGGCTTGTCTGGCTCCGGTGTTCGGCGCCATCACAACCTGTGTTGGATTTCGGGTTGTGACAATATTTGTAGAATATACACATATTTCCAATCTCAATGTGCATTAGTGGTCATGTATATAGGATTCTATTTTTTTGAGGTAATAAACTTTCCTGGCAATATTCTTTAAAAATTCTGCCCTAACGTGATTAATATATATCATGCCTATAGGAAATAAAAATCAGTTTCAACTTAGATACCATGTCTACAGGAATAAAAGGAATCAGTTTCAAAACCTAGAAATCATGTCTGTAGGGTTTAAACTAATAGATATCATGCCTATAGGGTAAATCAGTTGTAAGTTCAGAAATTATGCTTGTAATCAGTTTCAACATTTAGAAATCATACCTATCGGAGTTAACTAATTCTGCAAAAGTCGCTTATAGGATCTAAAGAGATAAAAACTTGTCTGTTAAAATCAGTAACTCGTTGTTAAAGGTCTCTAATTAACAGTTGTAGATACCATCCCTATAGGATTCTGTTCTGGTTATCACTTAGGCAAACATGTAGGTTTATTAAGAATTCTGGGCCTAAAACTGTGATCTCTCGCTGCTTGGAATTTGCCCAGATTCATAACTTAATCAAAATCAGTAGGCAAATTGATAGGTCTTGATGCCCGTCTTAAACAAACTACTTCTCTACATTCTGTTTCTGCACATCTAGATATCCTGCCTATATGATCCTAAATTAACGAAATTTTCTGATAAAGTTGTGTGCATTTGTTGACTATTTGTGGAGGTTAACATGAGCCTTTAGCTGTTCTTCTGTGACAGTCCTATTTGAATTTGGTTTTTCGCCTAGATTTTTTTTCTCATTTTTAGCAACCTAGGTCAGCCTAGAACCACCTTAAATAGAGGTCCTAAACACCTCCAGGACCATAGGAGAGGGACGGGTAGTGCACGCATAAGACACGAGTTAGAAGCTACTAAAATGCTTAAGTAACAACTGAAAGATAGTAATTGGGTAGTAAAGGAGATGATGACATGTGCTCTAATACTATGTGTAGCACCCCACCTGTGGAAAGTTACCAAGTATTGCGTGGAAATGATCCTATAGGCTAAAAAACTTAGGACCACTTTAATTCCTATTTTAAAATAATAGTAGTCTAAATTGATTTATTTTCCTTTAAAGACTAATTCGCTTAATTAAGTTTGGTTGGGACTCACCGTTGTGGACCTCGAGGGGTGCCTAACACTTTCCCCTCAAGGTAATTTCGATCCCTTACCCAATCTCTGGTGATGCAAACTAGTTTCATGAGTTAATTAACCTAGGTTCCCTAATGCACCTTAATCCGTTAGGTGGCGACTCTTCAAATCCCATATCCCATCCCAAAAGGAAGGGAGTTGTCTCAGAAATGTCGAAACACGATTTCACGAGAAAAAAAGGAGCGCGACATCTTCATTATCCCTTGCACATGATATAGATATGGTAATATCTTGGTATTCTTTATAGCCCACTCTCCTAGAACCTGATGTACCAAAAGGTCTGAATTGCCAATTACCAGCAATTCTTGGATATTCATGTCAACGGCCAGATTCAGCCCCAAGATGCAAGCCTCATATTCTGCCATATTGTTAGTACACAAAAATCTTAGTTTTGCGGATACCGGGTAATGTTTACGTGTCTCTGACACTAAAAAGGCTCTGATACCCACTCCTTTGAAATTTGCAGCCTCATCAAAAAACATCCTCCAACCGTTGTAGGCTTCGGTGATATCTTCTCCTACAAATTATAATTCTTCATCGGGAAATTATATTTTTAGTGGTTCATATTCTCCTCCTACAGGATTTTTTGCAAGATAATCTGGTAATGCATGTCCCTTAACCGCCTTCTGAGTTACATAGACGATGTCAAATTTACTCAACAGTATCTGCCATTTTGCCAGCTTCCCTGTAGGCATGGGTTTCTGGAAAATGTACTTCAGAGTATCCATCCTTGATATAAGATATGTGGTATAGGCACAGAAGTAGTGTCTCAGTTTCTGAGTTATCCATGTCAGAGCACAGTAGGTGCGTTCCAACAAAGAATACCGTGCTTCGTAGGGTATGAACTTCTTACTCAAATAGTATATAGCCTGCTCTTTCCTCCCCGTATCATCGTGTTGTCCCAAGAGACAACCGAAAGCTCCATCTAGTACGGACAGATAGAGTAACAGAGGTCTGACAGGTTCCGGTGGGACCAGAACTGGTGGTGTGGACAAATATTCCTTGATTATGTCAAAAGCTTTTTGGCAGTCTTCAGTCCAACTTGTTGCATAATCCTTCTTTAACATTTTGAAAATTTGCTCACAGATCATGGTCTATTGGGCTATGAAGCGGCTGATATAATTGAGACACCCCAAGAAACTCATCACGTCTTTCTTGTTCTTTGGCGATGGCAACTCCTGGGTAGCCTTGACCATTTATGGGTCTAGCTCTATTCCTCGGCGACTGGCGATAATCCTAACAACTTTCCAGCAGGGACTCCGAAGGCACATTTTGCGAGATTTAGTTTCAGATTATACTTTCAAAGCCAATCAAAGAACTTTCTCAAGTCTGCTATGTGATTTGTACCCATCTTACATTTGATGATGATGTCGTCCATGTACACTTCTATCTCCTTATGTATCATGTCGTGAAAATAGTTTTCATGGCTCTCATATAAGTGGCCCCAACATTCTTCAGACCAAATGTCATCATTTCATAGCAGTACACCCCCCATGGTGTAATAAAAGTTTTCTTCTCGGCATCTTCCTCATCCATCCTGATGATATCCTGCTAAGCAATCCATGAAGGATAGGAGTTCATGCTTGGAACAGTTGTCAATTAGTATGTGTATATTGGGTAATGGGAAATTATCTTTGGGACTTGCTTTGTTTAAGTCCCGATAATCAACACATACTCTGAATTTCCCATCCTTCTTCGGAACTGGCACGATGTTAGCCAACCAGGTCGGATATTCAATCACTCTGAGAACCTTAGCTTTGATCTTCTTGGTGACCTCTTCTTTGATTTTCAGACTCATATCTGGTTTGAACTTTCTGAGCTTCTGCTTTACCGGCGAACACATTAGATTGGTGGGTAGTTTATGAGCCTTTATAGATGTATTCAAATCAGTCGTATCATCATAAAACCATGCGAAAATATCCTCATATTCTTTCAGGAAACGGGTGTATTCTTCCTTTTCTAATGGTGAAAAGTGAATGCTTATGCGGGTTTTCTTAACTGTTTCAGAATCTCCCAAGTTGACTATCTCGGTTTCGTCTAGATTGGACTTGGGATTGTTCTCAAAAATTTTCACTTCTCTGACAATTTCCTCAGGTATTATATCTTCTTCTTCTATTTCCTCTGAGTCAATATCCTTAGGTTGCGTTGTCTCATTACATGTCACATTTGTTGGTTCATCAAGATAAGTAATAGTAATGTTATAGAGAGAAAAATGTAAAGGATAGTAAAAAAATAATAAAATAGCAAACCATTGATAAGTATCAAGATGTCAAACAAAGCGATTTTAATGATTCAAATAATTGTTTAAAAACAAAATACTGAAATATTTTTAAAAGTACTCATAAGAATCGTTTTCAAAATAAATGACACTAGCAGATAGGCTACCCCGAGACTCGGTGGGCCCTTGATGGTGTGACAGTCCAGTTCCTGAGAACATCTCTCTTCTCTACTGTCTGGATAATGAGGCCTTCCTCCTCCTCCTCCTCAATTGCTACGCTGCAATCTATATCTTCATCTTCCAAGAATAGATTCCTTAAACCCGCTATAATTTCATCTTCTTCAGATCCCCACATCATATCGGCCTGATGGAAGGATTGGCTCAAATGTGGTATCGGTTGCTCAAGGGGGTAATGAGGATCGTGCCATGGTGGCGACCAATTCTGATATTCGTGTTAGGTATAATGATATCCAAGTCCGAAGGTTGTGCCGTGACACTTTAGCTATATTGGTTTGGTGATACCCTGGAGATTCTCTCCGAGCCTTTTACAAGGTTCATACCCTGCTCATGCCACTATGCTCTTTAGTTTTCTACTGCACCGTTTATCCTTCTCTATTGCGTTAACACACTCAATGTGATGGTAAGTCTCTCCACCCAACTTCCTCTTATTCTCCATACCTGGAACAGTCTGGTTGGTGTAGATATGGTTACTCCCGTCTCCATAAATGATCACTTCTTGATGGTTTCATTCAAACTTCACAGCCTGATGTAGAGTGGAGGCTACGGCCCCAAAAGTGTGTATCCAAGGTCGTCCCAACAGAAGATTGTATGAGGCGGATATATCGAGCACTTGGAATTCAACATCAAACCAAGTTGGGCCCATTTGCAAACAGAGGTTGGTTTCTCCGATCGTGGCTCTTTGAGACCCATCGATTTCTTTCACATTCTTAGTTCCTGCCCGTATTTGATGCAAACCTTTACCCAATCTCTTCAAAGTATTTAATGGAAAAATGTTGAGACTTGAACCTTCATCTATCAAAACCCTAGCAATAAATTTGTCTTCGCACTATACTGGGATATGCAGTGCCCTGTTGTGGCTTAATCCTTCCGGCGGAAATTCATCTTCGTGGAAAGTGATTTTATGGATTTCCAGGACTTGTCCTACCATATTGGCCATTTCTCCACTGGTAATGTTGTTGGGTACATAAGCCTCGTTCAACACTTTCAACAATGCATTCCTATGTGCTTCAGAATTCTGCAGTAGTGATAGAATGGATATATGAGCAGAGGTTTTGCTCAGATGATCAACCATTGAATACTCTCTTGCTTGCACCTTTCTCCAAAGATCATCCGGGCCGGTTTCAATGATAGGTTGCTTGGAAGTGGCTTCTTTACTTGTTCCTCCCAAATACTCATGCGTGTAAACCCTACAGGTTTTGTACATACCTTGTGCTACCCCAGTTTCTTCTATTTTTTCCTCTTCTTTCCTTCTTTCTTCTGCAGCATAGTCCCAGGGTACAGAATTGGACTTAAAGGATGGTGTGGGTGCTACCGTCACGGTGAATGGTGTGGTCACTTCTACTTCGAACAGAGCTAGCGTGGTTGAGGGCGTTGTTACTTCAACCTCGAATGGAGTTGGTGCGGTTACCTCAACTTCAATCGGTGACTGTATCTGTACAACAATAGGAGTGAGAGTGACAATAGGTTTTTTAGGATTTTCCCCTTCTCGAGTGAGCACAATCGACCCTTCCGAATCCCATTCTTCATCAATTTCTATAACATTTACCCCCTCGCCTCTGTGATCCGGGAGGGGATCATTGCGGACATTGGGTGCAGCCTATTTTGCTTGTATAATTTTGCTGTCAATTAATGTCTGGATCTTGTCTTTCAGAGTGCGACATTCGTCAATAGTGTGACCCTACATGCCCGAGTGGTAGGCACATGTGTCACGACCCCAAATCCTAAATCGACCGTGATGGCGCCTATCATGGAACTAGGCTAGTCAATAATCACATAATTACAGTTTCTTTCTAAAATCCCAACCATTTTCAACATTTCATAAAGTATACAGAATTTCTGAGTTCATTAGGCAAAATAAATAGCTAAATAGTCTAAACCATCCCTAAAATCCGGAGTCAACATGTCATGACCATCTAAGAAATATACCAACAAGCCCACTATTATAATACAAAACCTCCGAACGAATAGCTAGATACAACAAAAGAAGGGAAACCAGAGATGATGCAGACGCTGAACAGCTACCTCTATATCCCGAACTCCGGCTCCGCACGGAATAGATGGCTAACTCTCAGTATCAGCACATGTATTTGCACACAGGGGTGCAGGGAGTAATGTGAGTACGCCAACTCAGTAGTAATGAAAATAAATCAAGTCTAAGCGGCAAGAAACACATAAAATCCAATATCATCAGTTCACAATATGCACCGCCTTTCTTTCCAATAGTATGTACATAGATATATGAAATCATCATGCCTTAAAACCAACTTCAGAAAAAATCCTTTGATAAATGTGTTTTCCAACAATTTCAAAAATAAAAATAACTGAAGGATTTAGTGTAAAATGAAATAAATCATAAGTAGCCTCTCGGGAAAAATCATGAATCATAAATCGCCCCTCGAGCAGAACATCACTCAGCACCTCACATCCACTCAGTATCAGCCCCTCGGGCAACCTCATTGTCACTCATGCCTCCCAATCACTCATCACTCGGCGCTCGCACTCAGTAGGTACCTGCGCTCACTGGGGTGTGTACAGACTCCGGAGGGGCTCCTTCAGCCCAAGCGCTAATATCAAGCCACCTCGTGACGTATCATATCCTCATAAATCAGGCCCTCGGCCTCACTCAGTCAGAACCTCTCAAAAGCACCTCGGGCGTATCAATAAAACGGGGTACTCGACCCAAAACATCATTTTATATCTTCAAAATAGTGTAAATAAGTCTGAGTTTTGAACAGTTATGCACAATATGACTGAGTATAAATCATAAACCAACAGTAAGGAAATAGCAGTAAAAGGCCCCCAAGGGGTCCAAACAAGTCGGCACGAGGTCCCAAACATGGCTTATAGCCCAAATATAGCAATTGTCTTTAAAACACAATTTAACATATGATTTAGAGTAAAATACGCAACTCAATGGTTGCCGCGGAGAGGACCAAGTCCAATCCAAAAATCAGTGGGCGCCACATACTCGTCATCCGACATGTGCGCCATTCTAAAAATAGTGAGGAATATGAAGTCCGGGGTTTCATACCCTCAGGACAAGATTTATAACCATTACTTACCTCTAACGGGCCACAATACTAATCTGCGATGCTCTTACCCCTAAAATTGGCTCCTGATTGCTCCGAATCTAACCAAAACCAGATTAACATCATCAATATACGCCAAAGGAACACAACCCAATCGAAAACTATTAATTTATACAAAAATCTCGAAATTCGGCCAAATCCGAGCCCCAGTCCCACATCTCGGAATTTCATAAAATTTACATCACTAGAATCCTCGTCCTCCCATGATTCTATACATACTAAGAACACTAAAATCGGACCACAATTGCCCACTCAAATCCTCAAAAGAAAATTCTAAATTCCATGCACCTTTCTTCCCCAAATTTGGGTTTAATTTCAACAATTTTCCGGTTTAATTACTTAGAAAACGACATAGAAACGAGTTATGAAGTTGAAAACCTTACCTCCAAGTGATTCCCTTCGATTTCCTCTTCAAACCCTCTCAAAAGAGCTCCCAACTCGTTCAATAATGGAGGAAAATGAGCTAATCTCGCACAAATGGCCTTTAAAACATTCTGCCCAGCAATTAATTTTCCTCAGTGCGATCGCATTTCCAGGGATGTGTTTGCGATGCACAGACCAGCCCACTCTATTCATTCGCGTACAAACACACGCGTTCGAATAGCTCAAACACTCATCCCCCCCTCACGCGCCTTAGAACACCATATGCGATCGCAGACCTTACCCACGCGATCGCACTGCACACAGGACCCACTCTTACGCGATCGCGGCCTCCACCCACGCGATCGTACTGCATAAAAACCCATGCTACCCTCAACTAGCCTATGCGATCGCATAGAAGGACACCAGAACAGAACACCAGAAAAATTTGCAACTTCCAACATCCCAACTTGATCCGTTAACCTACCAAAACACACCCGAGGCCCTCGGGACCTCAACCAAACATGCCACCACAACCCATAACCTTATTCAAACTTAGTCGAGCCTTCGAAATACCAAAAATAACGGAAAAATACCAAAATCACATTAAATTCAAGCCTATTAACTTTGAAACTTCTAAATTTCGCCAATGATTCCGAAACCAACCAAAACACCTCCGATTGACCTGAAATTTTGCACACATATTCAAAATGACATTATGAACCTGCTCCAACTTTTGGAATTCCATTCTGACCCCGATAGCCTATTTTCCACTGCTGACCGGAAATCGCCAAAAATTAACTTTCGTCAATTCAAGCCTAATTCTATATCGGACATCGAAACTTCATTCTGAACACACTCCTAAGTCCCAAATCACCTAAAAAAGCTATCCGATCTATAAAATCTACATTCCGAGGTCGTTTACCAATAAGTCAACTCCCAATTGATTTTTTCAACTATTAAGCTAATTTAAGAGACTAAGTGTCTCAATTCTCACCACGACCACTCCGAACCCGAACCAACTGACCCAACACAACATAAATTGGCTAAGCAACATATGATAAAGCAAAAATAGGAGAAACGGGGCTTATCTCGCGGAACGACCGTCCGGGTCGTTACATCATGTTTTGTTTGGATTGACCCACTGAGAGGAATTTTACATTGCAACAGCAGGAATGGGAGTGACATATCCGATAGCTTCCAATCTCTCATATAACTGGTCAATGGTTTCGGCAATAGGAGTATATTGTTTGGGCAGTCTACGGTCAAAATTTGGTCTTGGTTTTTGGAAATGTTGGCGTGCTGGTGGTGAGTGGTAATATGTTGGTTGAGTGTTTCAAGTATGGTAAATGGTGGCAGGTTGTTGATATCTGGGAGATTAAGGTTGATATGTGGGTAGAGGTGTTTGGTGTGTGAGAGGAGACTTCGGACCTTGGGCTACCATCACAGCCTCTACTTCCTTCTTTTTAGATATACCCCCCGACTGCAAGGTTTTGTTCGTAGCATGGAGTGCCTCGAAATTGGTTACCATTCCGCTCTTAATTCCCTCCTCTATTATTTTTCCCAATTTGATGATGTCGGAAAACTTATGGTTTTCAATAACCATTAACCTCTCGTAATATTGCGGATCCTGAGCTCGGGCAAAGAACTTATTCATTTGTTCTTCTTCCAATGTTGGCCTTACTTCGCAGCCTCTGATCTCCATTGAGTATCATACTCGCGGAAATTTTCTGTCGACATCTTCTTAAGATTCTGGATATAGAAGACGTCTGGTGCATTCTTTGTATTGAACCTGAACTGATCCGTAAAATCTGACGCCATACTTACCCAATTGACCCATTTCTTTGGGTTTTGACTGATGTACCAGCATAGGGTGTCTCCAATGAGGCTCCTCATTAATAGATTCATGTGTATTCTTTCATCTTTACCAACCCCTACGAGCTTATCACAATATGTTCTCAGATGTACCTTTGGATCACCTGTCCCGTTGAACATTTCGAACTTAGGAGGTTTGTAACCCTCTAGCAGCTCTACGTCTGGTTGAATACACAAATACTCATAGTTCAAACCTTCGATGAATTTACCACCTACAACACCTTATACTCGACTTGTAAGCTTCTTAAGTTCTTCCGCCATGTTCTTGATGAGCAGGTCCTTCTCGGCGGATTCCGATGTATATAGGGTTTGTTGTGAAGTATGGGGTAAGGTTTCCACGTATATGGGGTTACTTTGGTGGGCTCCAGGGATTTGGGTGTAGTGGTGATCATTGGTTGAGTTTTGGGGATCAGGAGTAGGTTGTGGTGCATTTTGAGGAGTGTGGTAGGTGGTAGTTTATGGATACTAGGTCGGATGATGATGATGATGCTGAGGAGTGGGTACCGATGGGAAATTAGGATTTTGAGGAGGCGCGCCATATTGATAAGGTGCGGGAGGATTTTGTGGGTTTTGGTTTTGTGTGTTTTGAGGAGGTGCTGGGTTCTGGGTGTTTTTGTGGTTGACGTTGGGAACATTCAGGGTAAGGGAAAGGTTTGCCAAGTTGCATACCTACTCAAGTTCCCCTTGTAACTCCAATATCTTTTGTTCTAACCACAAAACCAAATCATTCTATGCCGGAGTACTCCGACAATCCGAAGTTTCAACATGTTTTGCATGTGTATGCGTTTTCTTTCCCGATACCACTCATATCGTCCATCTTAGCTTTTCCTTTGTTCTTAGGATCACTTGGAGGAGGAGGTGGTAGAGGACCTCTAGATCTGGTATGATATGCCGATGATGCCAGTATGCACAAACCAACCTTAGGGGATGGGAATAAACAAAGAAAAGAATAAAAATAAAAGGTAAACAAGTCAGTAAGGGGAATAAAAAGGATTTTTGCGGTTTTTAAACACATATTGTGGGATTATAAATTCGTGTCCTAATTTGGGGACCTCATTATGCCTGAGGTAGGCCTAGCGACATATAGATTTGGAGAAAACTTGATGATGATGACTGCTTCATTTCATTGATATGATAAATAGACCAAATCTCTACTAAAACGATAATAATTATAAAGAGCCGCTAGTGGCATTTGCCTTATTACAATCGAAAACGAATCTAGAGAATAAGTAAAACATCATTCCTAATCTACTTGGTCCCAGAGGGACCTTCTCCAAGCTTGGCCTTCTTTTCCCCATCAATTAGATTCCCCAAGTCGCGCATGTCCAACAGCAGATATGCCCTTGTTAGATGTCCTCCTTCATTCCCTCACTGCGTTATGACAATCCGAGATCCTTTTCTCATCTTTACCTCAAGCTCCATTAACCCCTGCTCCAAATACTCCAACCTCTTTATTGACTTAGTAGCGATTCCCCTTCATTCGTTGATTACTTCCATGTCCACTTTATGTTGTTCTAAATGTCTGGCTTCAGACTCGAAGACCCTTTTGTGTAACCTCCTGTATTTGACTTGTGCTTCAGAACTGTCATCTATGACCCTATTCCTTAAATCAACCCCTGGCTTGACCTCTTCCGCTATGTCATCGATCAACCATGATGGGTAGAAGAACACATGGCCGGCATGATACCGATCTGGATCGATAATATCTTTCTCCACAAAAATATTTTGATGCCACATGTGATGTGACTTGAACTTGAATGGAATGGCATTCCCTTGGAAGTCTGCTTTGTAATGAACCATTTTGGAAACTCGCGGTATAACCTGTTTTCTCCCAGCTTGCCTCATGACTCTGATAGGAGCATAAGGATAGATTCCCCTCAATCCGATTAGCACTAGATGAGGAACATCTCTCGATATGATGATGAATTCACTACTAGGGAACCACTCAAACATCCAATGTATCTTGTCATCAGTCAAATTTCTAAAGAAATGCACCCAGCCTACAACATTTCTCGGTTGTGCAAACCTGTCTAGGATAAAAGTCATTTTCTTCGGATGGTGATAAGCTATGTGGTCATTCCATGGTCGCCGCGGAAACTCTTGACGGTATTTTCCTCTCTGAAGGTATTCCAACAACCATATTCACAGCAACAGATTCCAACCCTCGAAATACCAATATCCCTTTTTGCTACGGTCTAAGGCTCGGCCACGATCATTGGGACAATAGTGTAAGTTTGCCCCTAAATTCCTTCCATTAGGGTATTAGAGACCATAGCTAGGCGAGTGTGGATCATTTCTCCTTGTACTGGAAATACCAGCATCCCTAGAAAGAAGACAATTAATACAAAAATCCGATGGTGAGTCCAACCTAAAGAAGTGATAAAACTCATCATGATAAAGGAAATATGACTTGTTGTGCCCATAACGCTCATAAAGGAAATCGAATGGTATGTAAGATTTCTTTAGACAGACTAACTCATCATTTTTCCTCAAACCCATCATTTTTAAGAAACCTCGAGAAGTGCGGCTTTCCGGTACCAACATACCAGGGCTATCCCATGGAAGCCCGTGAAGCCTCTAATATACTCTAGAAGGGGAGTCATTTCTATGTCACCAAAACAGAAGACGGCTCTCTTCTCATCCCAGAACATGGTGGCGGCCTCAATTAACACATTGTTCGGCTGAATATCTAACAAGGAAGGTAAATTTTTTAGGACTCTTTTCACATGATTTTGTCACTTGGTGAGAGGTTTTCCCACCAATCCAACAGCAAAGGCGGGATATTTTGAACCATGTCGAACCTGGGGACTTCGTGCCTCATGTCTACAAAACAAATAAAGTTAGCCCTTTCCCCCTCTGGATTTGACTATTTACACATTAATGATCATCATATCGGCACGTTTTCTCCAAATAATGCACATATCGTGGTTGTGTCCATTAGGACTATGGAAATCCTAGTGGGCTTTGGACAAGGCTTATCTTAGAGGGTTATTACACGGACAGCGTTCTAACCCGTACTAGGTTTGGACATGATGCAAGAACAGTTAATATTAGATTAGGGGTTTCTAGAAGAGTCTAGACAGGTACCCTCAAGTGGACAACTTGAGAAAGAAAGGAACGGAATAGTCGACTGCACCACTGATCGACTAGTTTTACCGAAAATAAGTCTTTTCAAATTTAAAGGGTGATTTAGGAAGAGCGCGGACACTCATCAAGCGTCTCTATGGTATTAGTTACGCACGAGTGAAATATGATGTGGAGCATGATTTATGTAAAGATAAAACAATACGTTGTCAAGTATTTTGCATGATGAAGACAGTAAATGCAGTATTAAATGAAACATAAAGACATAAAAAGAAAGAAAAACAAGGAAGAAGTTAGTTCTTGATGTGGATATTGTGAATAAACTAAGCAAGGGTGTAAGGGTAGGGAGAGACATGATGTAGAAAATTTAAAAAAAAGATTTGGATTAAGTAAACCTAAGAGAAAAAAGCATATTGTAACCTAAATTAAGCAAATATTCGCATATTAATACGAATTCAAATAAAGGAAAAATAGGGGAAAGGGTGTGCATGTAACCATAAAAAGGGAAAGAGGTAGTAGGATATTCATATAACGATAAAAAACAAGGAAACATGTTCATCAAAGAAGACTAATTCATATAGACCAAGTTCGCTATGGTAAGAGCCTAGAAACTCCACAGCAGAGTCGCATGCTATCGCGCCCCTTTTTTCTCGTGAAATCGGGCTTTGACACGTGACAACTTTTTTAAAGCAAGGTGTTAAAAGAGAGAGTCGCCACCTAACGGGTTTGAGGTGTGTTAGGGCACCTATTTGCAAGTAACTCTGGTCTAACCAGTTTGCGTCACCAAAGATCGGGTAAGGGCTCAAATTATCTCGAAGTGAAGGTATTAGGAATTCCTCGAGGTCCACAACTGTGGGTCCTGGCCGAACTCAAATTATATGAATTAGTCCAAAACAAGAGGGAAAGACAAGAAGTTGGGCAGTTATTATCAAAATCTACCAATAAACAAAAATAGTTGATTTTAAGACAAGATGGGGGGTCCTAAATTTTTTAGCCTAACGGATCACCCCGTGCAACATAAATATTACTTCGTAACTCCCTCGAGATAGGGTGTTACTCGTATTATTCAGTGGGTACAGACTATCATCTCCTGCTCCCCGATTACTATCATTATGTTATCACTAAGGCGCACTAATTGATTCTAAGTCGTGCCTTATACGTGCACTATCCGTCCCATGCCTATGGTCCAGGAGGAGTTTGAACCTCTATTTTGGGTGGTTCCACACTTAACTTAGGTTTCTCAAAATGATAAAACTAGGAGACATACAAAACAATTTGGACTTCATATAAAGGCAATTAAGGGCTCAAGTTAGCCTCTACGCTTAGACAACAAATGCACTCAAACAAATTAGGGATTTGCTATTTTCAGAATTCAGACGAATTAAAGCCATTAAACCATATAGGCATGGTTTCTATGTAAAGACCCGACCGATCATTCCATGAGATTTACCCCGTTTCCCCTATTTCTGCATTTGTTATTTATCACATCCTGTTTTTGATGTGTTGGATCAGTTGGTTTGGGTCCGGAGTGGTTATGGTGAGGGTTTAGGCATTTAGCCTTTTAAAGTAGCCTAATAGTTGAGAAAGTCAACTGAGAGTTGACTTATTGGTAAAGGACCTCGGAATACAGATTTTATGGCTCGGATAGCTTCGTTAGGTGATTTGGGACTTAGGAGTGTGTTCAAAATATTTTTGTGATGTCCGGTGTAGAATTAGGCATGAATTGGCGAAAGTTAGTTTTTGGCGATTTCTAGTCAGCAGTGGAAAATAGGCTATCAGGGTCGGAATGGAATTCCAGAAGTTGGGAGCAGGTTTGTAATTTCATTTTGGTTATGTCTGCAAATTTCAGGTCAATCGGAGATGTTTTGGTTGGTTTCGGCGTAGTTGGCAAAATTTGGAAGTTTCAAAGTTCTTAGGCTTGAATTTGATATAAATTTGGTGTTTTCGTGTTGTTTTTGGTGTTTTGAAGGCTCGAATAAGTTTGAATGATGTTATGGAATTTGTTGGTATGTTTGGTTGAGGTCCCGAGGGCCTCGGTACTGTTTCGGATGGTAAGCGGATCGATTTTGAGTTTTGGAACTTGGCTAGTTTGCTGGTGTTTCTGCAGCAGAGTTTTACTCTATGCGTTCGCGGTAGAGGGATCGCATTCGCATAGAGTGTTTGGTATAAAGGGTCCAGTTGTTCTATGCATTCGTGGGAGAAGGGGTGCGAACGCGAAGTGTTGAGTTGGGTGGTCATCGCGAACGCGGGGGTGTGTGTGTGTTCGCGTAGGGTTGTGGGCCTTTTGAGGACCCCAGGGGTATTGGCCTATGCGTTCGCGTGTCAGGGGACGCGTTCACGAAGGCCTGGGGTGCAGTGCTTCGCGTTCGCGGGCTTGAGGTTGTGCGTAAAGATAAATTAGGGGCCTGTTGGATTGTTCTATGCGAACGCGGTCCTAGTGACGCGTTCGCGAAGAAGGAATATTATAGCTGGGCAGAATGTTTTAAAAGGCCTGAAGTGCGAATTTGGCTTATATTTCCTCCATTGTTGCATAGGAGTTGAGAGCTATTTGAGAGAGATTTGCAGGGAAACCAAGGGAATTCATTTGGAGGTAAGAATTTCAACTTCATAACATATTTTTATGTCAATTCCTAAGTGATTAAACCATAAAAATTCTGGAAATTGAACCAAGTTGGGGAAGAAGGGTGCATGGAAAATTTATTTTTCTTTTGAGGATTTGAGTGGGCAATTGTGGTCCAATTTTAGGGTTCTTGGTATGTATAGAATCGTGGGAGGAAGAGGTTTCTAATGATGTAAAAATTATCGAATTCCGAGATGTGGGCCCGGGGCTCGGGTTTGGCCAAATTTCGAGATTCTTGTTTAATTCGATAAATTTCGATTGGGTCGAGTTCCTTTGATATATATTGATAATGTTAACTGGTTTTGGCTAGACTCGGAGCAATCGGGAGCCAATTTGAGGTGAAAAAGCATAGCGGACTAGTGTTGTGGCCCGATAGAGGTAAGTAATGGTCATAAATCTTGTTCTAAGGGTATGAAACCCCGGACTTCGTATTTCTTACTGTTTCTAGAATGGCGCACATGTCGGATGACGAGTATTTGGCGCATACTAACTTTTGGATTGGACTAGGTCCTCTCCGCGGCGACTAATGAGTTGCATATTTACGCAAAACATTATGTTAATTATGTTCTAAAGAATTGTGTAATATTGAGGCTGTGAGCCATGTTTGGGGCCTAGTGCCGATCTGTTTTAACCCCTTGGGGACTATTTTACTTATATTCTCACTACTTTGAAACTATGATTTTTCACTCAGACTTTCTTGTGAAATTGTTGACACTCCTATTTGATGATATTACAACTTCTTGAAATGAAATACTAATTGGGTCGAGAACCCCGTTTTATTTATGGCCCGAGTGGCATGTTGAGAGTGTCTGACTGAGTGAGGCCGAGGGCCAATGTTGTGAGGATATTTATGATATGAGACAAGCCGAGAGCCTGAGAGTGATTGAGGCCATAATTTGGCTGTTTATTTAGCGTTGGGCTGAAGGAGCCCCTCCGAATTCGGAGTGTGTACACACCCCTAGTGAGCGCAGGTACCTACCGAGTGCCGAGTGACGAGTGATTGGGAGGTATAAGGGACTGTGAGGTGCTGAGTGACTGATTATGAGTGACTGTGAGGCATGCCCGGTGGGCTGATTACGATACATGTTTTTTCCCGAGGGGCCTCTATATGATTCATTTCATTTTTATACTAGACCTTTCCGTTGAAGTTGTTGAAAAATGTATATTTTAAAAAGGGGTTTTCGGAAGCACGACGATTTCATACATCTATGTTATACTATTTGAAAGTAAGGATGTGCCTCTTGTGATTTGATGACATTGATTTTATATGTTCTTGCTGCTCAGACATGATTTATTTTCATTACTACTGAGTTGGTGTACTCACATTACTCCCTGCACCTCTGTGTGCAGATTCAGGAGCAGACATCGAGCATTAGCCTTTATTCCGCAGCGGAGCCAGATTTGCGGGATATAGAGGTAGCTGTCCAGCGTCCGCAGCATCTATGTTTTTCCCTCCCTGTTGTATCTTCATTTCATTTGGAGGTTTTGTATTATGACAGTATATTATGACTTATTCTTCTAGATGCTCATGACACGTTGGCTCCGGGTTTTGGGGTTGGCAGTATTGTATTATGATGACCTACTTTATTCAGTAGTTTCTGTATATTTATGAAATGCTCAGATTTTGGAAATGGGTTTTTAAAAGAAATTGTGAACATGTGATATATTTGCTAGCCTAGTTCCACGATAGTTGGGGGCGTGACAGTTTGGTATCAGAGCCCTAGGTTACATAGGACTCAACAGTCATGAGCAGGTTTAGTAGAGTCTTGCGGATCAGTACGGAGACGTCTGTACTTATCTTCGAGAGGCTGCCGAAATTTTAAGAAACATTTCTATCTTTCTTGAACTCTTTCGTGTTGATCTATTGATTCTTAAACTCTGAACTTACGTTGTTTTATTCTCTCACAGATCGTGAGGACACGCCACACCGATCAGAGTGACCAGTCACCGGCTAGACCAGCGAGAGGTCGAGGACGTGGTAGAGGTAGGGGGCCAGCCCGCGCAGCAGCCGGGGCAGTACCTCAGGATCCCCCTATCGATCATGATCAGGTTCCCACCGATGGTGTCCCAGCGGGACAGGCTCAGGAATCAACAGTGCCTATGGTTATTCCGGGTCTTTAGGAGGCCTTGTCTCAGATATTGACAGTATGCACCAGTTTGGCTCAGGCAGTCGCCATGCCTTCTTCTGCCACTACAGCTCAGGCCGGGGGAGGCAATCAGACTCCAGCTGCCCGGGCACCGGGAGCAGCACCAGCTCCGCTAGTTGCTCCGGTTCAGGATTATGTGGTCCCTGCTATGCTTGAGGACGAGCAGCGCAGGTTGGAGAGATTCAGCAGACTTCAACCTCCGACTTTCAGTGGTACAGAGGGCGAGGATGCCCAGGTATTTCTAGATAGGTTCCAGAGGATACTGCGTACCGCGGGTATTTTGGAGGCCAGTGGGGTCTCATTTGCTACATTTCAGTTTGCGGGTGCTGCCTTTACATGGTAGGAGTCGCTCGAGAGGCGTAGACCAGTTGGTTCAGCACCTCTTATATGGAGGCAGTTCTCCACGATCTTTTTGGAGAAGTATGTTCCTCAGTCCCATAGAGAGGAGCAGCGCAGGCAGTTTGAGCAGCTGTGCCAGGGAGAGTTATCAGTTACTCAGTACGATATGAGGTTCTCCGAGTTGGCTAGGTATGCTTCTGAGATTGTCCCTACTGATAGGGAGAGGGTGAGGAAGTTTGTGGATGGTCTTTCTTATCAGGTTCAGTTACTTATGACTCGGGAGAGAGTATCGGGTGCTTCATTCGAGCAGGTTGTTGACATAGCTCGAGATATTGAGTTTGTTCGCCGCCATGAGCGGGAGGAGAGGGAGGCCTAGAGGCTTCGTGGTTCGGGCAGTTCCAGTGGTGCTCCCTTCAGGGGACAGTTTCAGTAGGGTAGGGGCCGTTTATTCAGGCCTCCTTGGTCAGGCCGTCCAGCATATGGTGGTGCCTCCTCGGGGCAGGGTCCCCGTGGTTCTCAGTCAGGTCGTACTTCATTTGGTGCCCTCCCAGCTCAGAGTGCAGCTCTAGCACCTCCAATTCAGGGTTCTTCTATGCATGAGCCTTCCAGTGGTTGTACAGGTGCTAGGGGTTTCTATCAGTCCCCGCCTCCAGCTCCAGGGAGTTGATTTGAGTGTGGAGAGTTCGGGCACGTGTGGAGGCAGTATCCTCGCCGTTCCGGTGGATCTTCTCAGTAGAGGGTCCCTCCCTCGACTTCAGCTTCAGTCACTTCACTACCTGCCCAGGCAGCCAGGGGTGGTGGTCAGTCAGCCAGAGGCCGCGCTAGAGGGGGAGGTCAGGCTCGCATGTATGCATTTCCAGCTAGGCCGGATGCTATGGCCTCAAATGCCGTGATTGCAGGTATTGTTTCAGTCTGTTATCGTAATGCCTTGGCTTTATTTGACCCTGGTTCCACATATTCCTATGTTTCTTCATATTTTGCAGGTTTTCTAGATGTGCCCCCTGAGTCTCTAGTCACCTCTGTTCATGTGTCGACTCCGATGGGCGATACTGTTGTTGTGGATTGTGTGTATCGGTCGTGCATTATATCTATTGGGGGTCTGGAGATCCGAGTGGACCTACTGTTACTCAGCATGGTCGACTTTGACGTGATATTGGGCATGGATTGGTTATCTCTATGCCATGATGTTCTTGATTGTCACGCTAAGACCGTGACCTTAGCTATGCCGGGGGGTCTGAGGGTTGAGTGGAGAGGTTCTTCCGAGTATATGCCTAGTAGGGTGATTTCTTACCTGAAGGCTCAGCGCATGGTTGAGAAAGGGTGTTTATCTTATTTGACCTTTGTGAGGGATGTCAGTAGTGAGACTCCCGTTGTTGATTCAGTTCCTGTGGTCCTTGACTTTCCGGATGTGTTTTCTGCAGACCTGCCAGGCATGCCACCTGACAGGGATATTGATTTTGGTATTGACCTGGTGCCAGGCACTCAGCCCATTTCT